>AWUE01014577.1:0-18757 GCA_001974825.2 Corchorus olitorius
ATTTGTTTAGTACTGTTTTGCTTCTTTTGAATGAATAAATACTTCATTAAACCAACCAAAATAAAAACAACTCTGCAGAATCTTAAAATTAATGAGGGAACTAGGATGAATATACTTGAACATACCTGAATCTTGCTTCTTTCCCGTCAAGTTCAACATGATTCTGCCTTAATCCTGGAATTAGTAATTACTTGTCGGAAAACCAGAAAAAATGGTTTTTATTTTATATCGCTAGAAAAAAAATTTTGAAGTTTAAACTTTAAACCAATACTAATACACAACAAAAATGGAAAGTTGGAAACGATATATTTATCCTTTATTATACTTTTAATCTTTTGCGAGTAGACATATAATAAACTTAAAAAGGTTGACTTCAGCTCTTATCGCGCAATGCCTACGCGCCTTCTTTTTTATTCATTGAATGTCTACGCGCCTTCATACACAAGGCAAACGACCCATATGGATATTATGAGATGAGTTAAGCCAAAAATGTTATATTTTTTTAAAATGTTAAATCCTAAATTTTAAGAGTTTTAGAAAAAGAACCTTAGAAACTTATCAATAAGATTTATCCCAATTATAAAAATGTTTTATTTTTAATTAAGCTTTGTGTGCTCTCTACACCAATCTCGGATTAAAATCCTCTCCCCCCATTTTTTGTGCTCCACTGTGTCCCATCCACCAAATTATGCCACGTGTCTCTAGTATTATACATTGTTTGGTTTCGAGTTTTAACAAATAGTATAAATCCCGATTAAAACCAGGTTTAGCCCCAAATTAACAACAAATAATTATATATAAGGGTTAGTCCTAAATTTTAATACATTCCCCCTAAGGTTTTAGAATGAAAATATAAAATTGAATTTAACCAGGCAAACAAGGAATAACATTAAAAACTGAAAAAGAACACGTGTCATTATTTGGTAGATGGGGCACAGTAAGGCATAAAAAATGGGGTGAGAGGATTTTTATCCACCAATCTCACCCTATTTCTTCTCAATGCACAAATAAATGGGAGCCAGCCCGGCCAGAGAAAAGGGTAAACGTGTTGATGAACATTTTACTTACTCGACCTCGACTCCTATTCGTTTAAATTTTATGAGCAGTGTTTGAGCTCGGCTCGCTTATAAAATACAGTATTCATGTTAATTTGTCTATGTTGGGCTCGCTTATATATCTAGCCAGAGTGTTAGTAAATCTACAAGTATAGATTATCAATTGGTATAGCCATAAACCATAAATACAGCAAGTCTTGATATACATAATGTGGTTCAAAATAACAAAAAGGGCAAAAGAAACATGGAGAATCCAAAAAGCTAGATTACTAATCAAATAGGCCAGTGGTAAGAGTTTTGCCCTGAAAGTACTCTGCATCAAGCAAGCACTCCTTCCTCACCGTAGAATTCTGCTCCTTTACTTTCTCAGCGTGCTTCGACTCCAATTCAAGTAGTTCAATCCTTGATGTTGACATCATCTGCTCTAAGCTTCTTATCTGATCTTGATAACTGCCTTGATCATAGCTTGCCTTTAAACCAAAGTATGCACGAGCAATTTTCTTCAAGTGCTTCATGGCAAACTCCACCTTGAAATTGATATTCAGAGCACTATTGATTGCATCCCTCCATAACAACATCTTTTTCTCGTCGATATCCTCAAGTCGCAGCTCATCCATTTCTTTGATTGCCGCACATAGTAGAATACGGTTAGGCATAGCTGTGCAGCTGCTTTGTTTGCTCTCTGTGTCAATCTTGCCATATTTCTTCTCGATGTACGAATAAATGGGAGCCAGGGAAGAGGGTAAACTGCCCATCCTAGTTGTGCCCACTTCTTCCGGTAAGCCTTTGAAGTCTGAGTATTCCACTTGGCTCTTCTCGTTGGCATCAAGTTTCTTTGTAAAATTTAGCACAAGCTCATACTATATGTTTTATCACCTTGTGTCTTGTGCATAATATGATTCGCTACATCTTCATTATGACTTGGGGATGAAGATAGAAGCCATGCTTGAACCTGACAAAATAATGGGATAAAATTAATTAGAATTATTATTAATTGGTTTCATAAATTCTAAAAGTATCGGCTTATCAGTCCACTGAACTATATATGGAGCTAAGAACACTTTCCCCCCTAAACTATAATCGCGACAATTTGCTCATGAACTATCTTTAATTTGGAAATTCAAAGGGACAAATTGTCGCGATTTATAGTTCATGGACAAAATATTCTTGGCGCTATATATAGTTCAGATGGTAAAAGAGCTAGCAAGGCAATGAACATAATTCAACAATGTGCAAACACTATGATCATACCTCTTCAAAGGTCCTAAAGCTCGTCTCCTGCAAATCCAAATAAAATTGAATTAGCAAAGTAAAGACAATGATCTTTCAATTTCAAGTGCATATTTTAATGAATAATAATCTCATGATAATACTAATAATTGATTAAAGTGTTTCAATCAATTAATGGATAAAATACAAAAAACCATTAAAAGAATGATGAGCAGTAATCATAGTCAAATACTACAGTCGAAAAAAAGCAATCTTTATTTTCAAAACCTACAGAAAGTTCATCATTTATTACCTTTCTATTAAGAGTGTCATTAAGTTCGTCTATTTTAGATTCTAGAACCGGCACCATAGACTTGAGCTCTTCGTTTTCCCTTTGCAATTGGGTATTCATGTTTATCACCTTAGCGTTCTCGCCCTGCATTTTCTTGAACTCTGGCTCCATTTTCTTGAATTGGGCTTCGACGTCCCTTAGTCTCTGCAACTCCTCCTTCATTTAAAGGGAAAGCAAATTAAAATTATGCTAATAATTCATTTCAACTAACTAATGGAAGGAGGAAGAGAAAAAGGAATTCTCTTACTTTTTGTTTTTTCCGGCGATCTCGATCACGGGCATTTTTAATTTCCTTTTTCTGAACAGGATCTAGCTGTTTAGATTTTCGACCTCTTCGTTTGGGCTGCAGGGGAGCAGAAAGATCAGCCTCTGCCCCTGCTCTAGAACTACAACCTTTCCCCTTCATCTTTCCTTGAAACTTCGTTTTTTTGACAATCCAAAAACGATTCTGAGTTAACTAGTTAAACATTCTGGGTTCCTCATTTTAGCCAACTGAAGTCAACGTCAACCCAAACATTAGAACAAAAGAAAAAAAAAAAAACGAAATTGGAAAACTTTGGATTCCATAGCTAGAAACCATTTTTCTGCATTTCGTCTGTTTTGGTCATGCTCGTAGGAAATAACAAATACTGAATGATGATTCAAGTAATTATCATAAGGAAAAATGAGACAGAAACGGATATGTAAGTAAATCTTTCAAACTGATAGGGCAAATGTAATAATCAATACTTACAAATTGATGAATCTCCCTGGAAATTAGACGAGCTGACAGAGAAAATGATCGAAGATAAACGATTTTTACTTTGAGTCAACAAGAAAAAACGCCTTGAGAGATTATTTATAGTAATACGAGAGAAAGAGAAGAGAGAGAGGAGTTTGAGAAGACGCGCGTCTCCATTCTCTCCAGCTTGTTTACTAGTCAATGGATTATATGGATAGCGCGCCATATCACATTTGTTAATCAGTAAAAGTGAATTAGAAGCGCGAGCGATAATATTAATTACCTGTAAGTAACTTATTTTTCATGAAAAAAGAATAAATAAAAAAAGTTAAGAAGTGAAGAATTACAGTCAATTTGAATAGTCTAATGCTCTAATTTATCGTTCGAAGGAAGAACATTAGAGATTTATTGCAAAAAAAGACATAAACATTAGATATTGCAAATGTGCGCATCCGGGGAATCGAACCCCGGTCAGTACCGTGGGAGGGTACTATGATACCACTACACTAGATGCGCTTCACATGATTGTGGCACTTCAATTTTATTATTAACGTAAAATATGCGTGTTTTTTGTTCCGTAATCATGATTGTAATTTTGTACTTAATTACCGACAATGAAACAAAAGTACAAAACAATGTCCTAATTCTTCCTTATAACTATTTGACCAGGGATCAAAAGGTCATAAGCCCTCTATCCAATGGCCTTTAAATCTTTCTAATCAAAAAATCAAGTTCGTTGGCGAAAATCAAATCGATTTCAGAACAAGAATGGATAACAGCGAAAACAACTCCCTGAGCGTGATCTCTCGTCAGAAGCTGGAAGAGGTGGCTAACTGGGTCAGCGTCGCCGTTGCCTCCGCCTTTTTCTCATCTCTCGAGCGCTGCTCATGCGTTAACCTCTCTACCACCGACCCCGACGATGATGACGACCCTGAGGAGGCCAAGGACCGCCCGCTAACCTTCTCCAATTGAGACGTCTCCGCCTCGCTGAAAATTCGGTACTTGCCCAGGCACGTCTTTTCTTTTTCTATTGATTTAAAAGGGTTGTTGTGTATAAACCAAAAAGGAAAACTATAAATGAGGTGAATTTGTTGATACTTTGATTGAATATTGAGTTTTATGTAATAAACGTTTGATTGTGTGTTTGTTTATGGTTGTTCAATGATCTAATGCTGTCGATCATTTTGGTTTGTCAAAAGTCAACGCTTTTATTAGAAAAATTCGATCTTTGTGTTCTTGAATTTTGTATTTTGGGTTTGTTAATGACTACTAGCTTCTAGTATGTATTGGAGGTATACTAATTTGGCTGTTTTAAAGATTTTGAATCGTTGATTTGAAGAGTTTTGAATTATGATGTTATAAGGAATTGAGATTAGTTTCTTTAATGCTTCAAAGGACATTCTGAAAGCATTGGTGCATTTACTAAAGAGAGAGTTCACCCTTTTCCTTTTGGGCTGTTCCATTTGGAGATGATGGCTGTAACTCCCCAATGGCTGCATTGAGCTCATTGTTGGTTTGGCCATCTTCAGGGGAACTCATTGCTTAAGTTGGAGATTTATGTAGGGCCTGTAGGAACTTAGATGTTATAGTCCTTGGATTTGTATGACAATTAACATAGTAGCATGTCAAGTACATTGGTCTTTCCTTTCTCTCTCCTCTAGCTTTGCACTAATAAAACGGTAAATGGAAATGAAAATCAAGGCAACCTCTTAAGAGGCAAAGATTGAGCAATTATCTTGCCTATCTTCAAAGGAATCCAGTTTTTTTCCATTAGCTTAGGTGTCTAGTGATCATTAATGGTGTTTTTTTTTGATCCTGTCATGGTGGAGAATGGAGCTTTAGATTGTGCTTCCTGTGATTGCGTGTTCATTAGAACACAAACACACATACACACACACACAGAGTAAACTGAATTGTCTCAAAAAACTATGTGTGATCAACAGAACCCATTAGAGATTTACCTATGCTTCATACCCATACCAGTTAATGACCTCAACTTTGGCTGTTTTCACTATATTGCTGTTAGGACATAAGTCTTCATTCCTCAGTCATCTTCTTCTCTTTTCAATGCTCATATGTTACTCTGGAATTGATATTTACTCAATAAATGTATTCGTTGGTTTTACAATGGCTTAGTCTTACTTCTTCATCATGCAATCTTATGTTCACTTTCTTAGGAAAATATCCTAAAAATCAAGATTAGTTAGACACTGGTAAACTATGCTCGCATAAAGAAGCCTTTGAATTTCTGAGAAAGAAAAAAGGAGAATGGAAAGAGGGAGACTGTATTTTTCATTGCCTTCTATAGCATATATAGCAAGTGAAGAATCTATCTATGTAGCCCATAATTTCTAGTTCTTTACAAGTAATTCCACAATTTTTTTGTAACCTGATGCCTAAAAGAAGATCGAGCATAAATGTTGAACTTTACCGATGATTTTCGTCTCCATGATCCCTCCAACAGAGCAGCATGAATACACAACGGCGGATAATGTAGAACCTTGCTCTCTTTCCCTTCAAAATCTTACTCTTTGGTGCCTGAACTCTGGCTTGCCTTTTTGGAGACATTTCCACCGACTTTGATCTAGTTTTTCTTTTGCTGCAACACCTTATGATGTGTTCATCAGATTATATAAAAAGTCTCTTCCTTTAGGAATCTCTTCTAGAGCAGTTACTAAAGTTTATATCAGTTTCATTTGAAATCAGTAAATAATTGGTGAAAACAGAGTAGCCAAGACTTGACTGTGCTTTTGCATTGAACCAGGGAGTTGGTTTTTGGCACTTAAGTATTTCAACATTGGTTCATCATCCGGACTTCCAGGTTAATTGTCTTTTGATCCCACCGCGATAGATCACTTTTTCCATGTTTTATTGCCAAAATGACAAATGGAGCATCTATGGTTCTACACTATTAAATATTTGAATACGAATTTCTTTATCTATTCTCCTCTCTCTTTGACTGGTAAAACATTGTTTTAGGTGCCTTTACAAACTAGGCTCAGCTGCATTTCCTGGAATAGATAATTCTTATTTTTCTCGAACCCTTTGGCATAAAGTTGGATTGGAGTAATGCTGATGCATATATTTTTGTTGTCTAAAGTTTACAATTCCATCCATTTCACAAAAATTACTATTAAGACTTCCATTAACAAAAGGAAAAAGAAATTTTCCACCTTATTGGAACGCAGGGCCTACAAGTTATGACTTTTAAAGCACACTAGTTGAGAGTAGTTGGGCCTAATGGATACCCTTGTACCGCCGAACAGCCTCACAGAAAATTGTTTAAGAGCCCAACCCCACAGAAGGAAAATCCATAATGAGTTAAAAAAGAAAAGGAAAATCCCAACCTTATAACAAGGAACCGAAACCCTAAAAACAAAACAGGAACGAAGTACCATGATTAAGCTGGGGGCTCTTACACTTTGTCTCGTCTCCAGGAAATGAAATCTACCCTCTGTTTGAATAAGGTTGTTGATTAGTGATTTGGGTTTTGCTAATTTAGGGCTCCGGTGATGAGGAGTATCAGCAAAAGTCGTTCCAATATCTGAAATTTTTCATCTGTGGAACTAATAAACTCACTCTGAGGAGCATCTGCTTTTTTTTTCCCCTCTCTCTCTGTCTCTATCGTTCTCTCTGATTTTGGGTTTCAAACACGACAGATCTATTGGTTTCGTTGGGAACTACGGGTCGATACTTTGTAAAACTAAAAATTTGGAAGAAGGCCTAAAAATCTTTCCGATGTTCTGTAGTATAGGCGCCCTGGCATTTTTTTTTCTGGAGAAACATCTGACTCTTGAAAAGTGAAATGAATTATGAAAGTAATCTTCTGACTTCCTTAACCCTTTACCCGGAGAAGGAGATTCGAGCTCTTCTGTTTGTGTAAATATCAAAATATTTTGTTTAAAACTTTCAGGATTTGGAATACATTTTCAAAATAAAGAAGGATCGAGAAAACAAATTCGATGGTAATGTTCAGAGGATAGAATCATGGAAATTTCAACTTTGGCAGCTCCGGTTTCCATTTTTCATTGTTGAATAATTTTATATTCCTTCACATGGCGTTTCCTGTTCGTTTTGTCTATGTCATGTCCAAAGTTCCAACAGGAAAATGTTAACTCAAAGCAATGAATAAGATACCAAGAAGCCTGCTGCTACAATGCTTTGTTAATTACCAATAGCATGCCTCCACTTGGCTCCCGTCAACGCCCATTAATTTCAAAGTCAATGTCAATGTCGAACTCTTCCTTCAAGTAGTAAATGGCCACTAATTTCATCCACTATCGTCCTTAACGTCAAACCAACCAAAAATTCCCATTGCCGACGTTTTGCAGAAGAAAAGTAAGACAAAAGAACCATCCTTTTCATGTTTTTTTCTTTCTCTTGAATACAAATATTCATCACCCTTCAATAATGTCTCATTCAATCTTCTCCAGTAATGCCAATCATGGCTTCCCTTCACGCTCAACCCAACTGTGAAAAACAGTTTCTTTTTCTTGTTTCTATTTTCTTTCTTTTATCACTGTCACTGACTCCCATGTCTGCCACAAACTCACTTTTATCCTGCGGTAGTAAAGATTCAGGGCCTGTAGTTCACACAACTCCCTTAGTTAAATTCCTTGAACGTGTCCAGGATACTGCTCTGCAGACTTATGGCCATTCTGGGTTTGATCCTAAAACCTATGTGGACTTATCGTTGAAGTTCAATCTTTCAGTCACAGAGGAGGCTTTTGATAAGCTTCCCAAAACTACAAATGGGTCGGTTCCTGTTGACGATTTTGATGGGTTTATAAAGAAGTACTTCAAACCTGCAGGGGAAGATCTTGTTTATGCTGAGCCAGTTGATTTTGTGGCTGAGCCTCATGGATTTCTGCCCAAAGTGGAGAATCCAAAGGTGAGAGCTTGGGCATTGGAAGTGCATGCTTTATGGAAGAATTTGAGTAGGAAAGTTTCTGATTCAGTTCATCAACATCCGGAATTGCATACTCTGCTTCCTTTGCCAGGGCCTGTTATTATTCCTGGGTCGCGGTTCAGGGAGGTTTATTATTGGGATTCTTATTGGGTTATCAGGTTAGTGTTTGATTTTATTCCTTTGAGCTTCATGGTGATATGTTTGTTGAATTAAGGTTGTGGGAGTTCAATATATAGTTTATTTTTAAGATCATTTTCAGAAAGGATCAAAGGAATCTTATTCAGTGCGGTAATTGAGGTTGAAGCATCTGATTTGGGCTAATATCTGATGTCGATCAATCAAGGTCATTGCCGGTCTTGTTGTCTTTGAGAAATTGCTTCCTTGTGGCTTCATTGATGCCGGAATTATTAGGAATCAACCTATCTTAGCTTACTGGTTCTTTAGTACTATAATTGTCCTATTGCAAACTAACATTAATATGCTTTTGCAGAGGCCTGCTGGCTAGTAAAATGTATGAGACAGCAAAATCAATTGTGTCAAACCTCATTTACTTGCTTGATCAATATGGTCATGTTCTTAATGGTGCAAGAGCCTATTATACCAACCGAAGGTAATGCTTTCACTTATTTTCTTAGCACTGTTCTATGGAGCTTATCTGTACTATCAAATGCATAAATTTTATTTTAGCTCTGCAATTCTGCATTTTAGAAGTTCATGTGCATTGGTAAATTACCTTGTTCCAAGTTTTGCTGTCTTAAATCTTATTTAAATGCTTTGAGATACTTTTTGCAGCCAGCCTCCCTTACTGAGTGCAATGGTTTATGAAATATACAATCGGACTGGTGATGTGGAATTGGTGAGGAAGGCTCTACCACCACTGCTTAAGGAATATCAATTTTGGAACTCAGGTAGGATGAGCAGTTTCTTAGTTGTTCAAACCTTTTCTCGACGGAAGAGTTATGCTTTAATTTCCTTATTCTACTTCAGTCTCTCTTAACTTTATCTTTCTGACTTTTACTTCCTTCAATGTTGTAGAAATACATAAGGTGAATATAAGTGATGCTGAGAAGAGGAATCACTCTTTTGCTCGGTATTATGCAAAATGGAACAAACCTAGGCCTGAATCGTCGACCACTGTGGGTTCTACTCCCCAACTTGCTTACCTTACTAATATATTCATGTTGCACATCAAGAGAATTTTCATTTAACTTGCCATATCTATCAGGACAAAGAATCTGCTTCGAAGCTTTCAAATGATTCCGAGAGACAGCAATTTTACCGAGATTCGGCTTCAGCTGCTGAATCCGGATGGGATTTCAGCACAAGATGGATGAGGTAATACTTTGTGTGGGTTGCTACTCAGTCTAAGAATACATGTATACCTCTGATGATTGCATCTTCCATGTTATAATCAATTGGTGAAATCAAAAATCATGGTTAGTCAGGAAACAAGTAGGAAATTTCTATATTTCCATCCTAATGCCTTCCAAACATTGTCGAGTTTGTACAATTATATACTTATGTGGCTGTCTGTGACTTTAGTAATCAGGTTTGGCTAGGACAGTCTATCATATTTGAGATTTGAGTTTATACTAGTCAAGTAAATGAAATGTAATGGTTAATTCTCTTGTTGCAGGAATTCTTCTGAATTTACAAGTATGGCCACAACCAAAATTTTACCTGTTGATTTAAATGTATATATACTGAGGGTATGTTAGAACATCTTTAGTTCTGTTAAAAAGTTCTGAGATCAGTTCTCCATGTCAATGGACTTAATGAGTAAAGCTACTTTTGATTTTGATTTCTTGATCAGATGGAACTTGACATTGCCTTCTTGGCAAAAGTTGTTGGAGAGAATAGCATCGCTAAGGATTTCCTGAGAGCATCTCAGACAAGACACAAGGCATTCAACTCTGTTTTTTGGAATGAAGGCATGGGACAATGGCTGGATTATTGGGTCAATCACGGTGCTGCATGCAAGGTTCTGTCCAGTTTCTATGGCTTGTTAGTTGATAATGAACAATTATAACATTCTTCAAATTAAAGTTGTAATATTGTTGATCTATCAGGAATCTCACACTTGGGAAGCTCAGAACCAGAATCACCATGTATTTGCTTCAAACTTTGTTCCCCTGTGGATTGATTTGTTCAACTCAGGTTTGTAACTCTTGAACCCTTACTAGCATTTTCAAACTCGGTACAAAAAATTCTTGACTAAATTACAAGTTATTCTAAGCCAGCTTGATCATGCTTTGTTAGAGTTAGCCCAAGAACTTGTAGTTTATTTAAATTTAGGTCTGTGGTAACAAATGGTACATCTTAACTTCTTAATCTACATATAATGAAGGCTTAGAATGTTTTTCATATGTCTATGTGAAGATACTCATCTAGTGGAAAAGGTCACAAAAAGTCTTAAGAGTTCAGGCCTTGTTTGTGCTGCTGGAATTGCAACCTCTTTGACAAATTCAGGGCAACAATGGTTAGTAAATCTTTCAACCCAAGAATTTCTGAGTTCTGCATTTGCCCTTTTTTCTTTACATAAGTTTTAATGTTCCAAAATATCAAATTAAACTTGTGCTCATAGGGACTACCCAAATGGTTGGGCTCCGCTTCAGCACATGATAGTTGAAGGTTTATCAAGATCTAAATCAACAGAAGCAAGAGCTGTAGCAAAGGAAATTGCAGAGAGGTGGATCAGAACCAATTACGTTTCATACAAGAAGACCGGTGCAATGCATGAGAAGTATGATGTTGAAAAGTGTGGTGAATATGGTAGTGGAGGTGAATACATATCTCAGGTAAGACTATATATCATTGAGTTCTTTGACATTGCTGCTCACACACAAAAAATTAATCTTCTTCTTACTGATTTAACTCTGTTTTTGGTCATGTTGCAATGCAGACGGGTTTCGGTTGGTCAAATGGAGTAGTGTTGGCATTCTTAGAAGAGTTTGGTTGGCCTAAAGACCTAAACATAGACTGCAACTAAGCTTAGAAGAGGTTCATTCAACACATGATTAAAAAAACATTTTTTTCTGGTTTATAGTATGTGAATAAAGCATTACCATTGTTTTTGGCAATTGTACGGTGCTGGAATATGATCAGATCTAGCCTCTTCATTGAGAATGTGTTTAAACCTGCTCTTATATGAAATAATAAATTGTTGCTTAGCACTTACATTGAGATTTCCAGATTGAAGCTTGAAAATTTTTTCTCTGTTTTCTTTCCGATTATGGTTCAATTGGGCCTGTCTAGCCAACAGAAAAACCCAGACTGGTTTCCTAGCCTGACAAATAGAAACTCATACATAGGCATATATACCATAAATCTCATTTTGGGTCTAAAATCTAAAGTTAAGAGACTTTTTAAGGAAAAGCCCATTGCAGAGCTCAATCTCATCATCATCATCATAATATATTACAATTACATATTTCTAACATTAAATAGAAGACAATGATGCCAATAATTGTTGCTTCTCCATCAACCAATAAAATGTTTTCATTTTTCCGAAATACCATAATATATAATCTCATGATTAGAACCCTTATCCCAATCTAAACCTACATTAGATTAGATAATATATACACATGTCCACCTAACAATGGTTTTCTTTGTCCTGTTTCCTGACTTTTGCCACCCATATCTAATGCAAGAATAATATTGATGCAGTAACATAAATTTGTTTCTAGAATGAATTATATGCTTGTCTCAATCATCATCATGTACTTTCAAAATTTAGAATTCTCATTATTCTGACCAGTTGTTAAAACATCAAAATTTTCTGCTGTCTTTTAGCAGTATGAAGACACGCAGCAACGGTCCATTTTCAGATGATTAATTAACTTGTTGTCATTGTCATTAAGAGTCAGTAATTTCAGGCTAATTTTCCAAATAACACCCAAGAAATTAGGCTTTTTGATCTTAAGTGACATAAAATTCTGGTGTAGAAGCACTAGGCAGAAAACTGAAAAGCTTTTGATCATGAAAAATAATAACTCAATAATAATGGTTCCAAAGCTGGTGGAGTTAGTTGCCTAATTGTAGTACTTAAAATAAGTTTTCTGTCAACATCATTAACCAATGAACCCAAAACATGCCAAAAATTAATTCTTCACAAAGAATCCAATATATGCTATTAAGTATTAATACTTCTCCAATTCATATTTGTGGATTCGTTTCATTAGGCAAATGGAAGCAGTGGGTGGTGGTGGTGGGTCATTTATAGATCCTTCTTTAGTTTTATTGATAGATCCTTTTTTTAGGAAATGGGGAAAGAAAGAAATCAAGAATAGTCTAATTCAAATGTGCTGTTCTTCACTAGAATATATTATTCCAAATCTTGTTTGTTTTCTAGGAAAATTTAGTAGGGAAAAGAGAGGGAAAGGAAAGATTAAAGGATCCATTAGGTATCATCAATTAGATTCTTTATAAGTTTGTGATACCGTTTTGAGTTAGGTATATCATTTTGCTAACGTTCTCACACCAAGAACAAGATTTTATTCCAATAGGATTAAGAATCTGCATTTTAGGAGCTTTTGATCACCCCACAATATCACAAGGATAATTGAGTTGGTAAATGAGTATTAATAACTTGATTTTGATCAATCTTAAACTAATTATGATTAGAGTTCCTTAATTAAAAAGTTAAAAACAGAGTATACATGAAAAAGCTTTTTTCTTTCTTTAATTTGTTCCAATAGTCCAACATTCTTTCCAACTTATAGCTCTTCTTTTGAGTTCCATTTATTTGAAGTTTGTAAGATTATATAGATAGATAAATAAATGATAATGTGAAGTTTACAACCTTGTCTAACAAGATACCCATTACCAAATTTTATACTACTAACAAGTCTACCATATAAACTTTTATATTCAAGTATACAAATCAAGGAGGTGGAGAGATTGATTAGTCTCATTAATCCAAGGGAAATTTTATAAACCCAAATCTTAAAAAACCCTAAATAAACCCCTTTTTGATTTTAAGTGATATAGGAGGGGGACCCTGCAAGATTCTAGCCTCCAAAAAAGAAAAAGAGTGGCAATCATTGAGAATGGTAGTAGTTTTCAATGACACATTTCATATATGCTTTTGAGATAGATTTATACATAAAAAAATAATAATTTGGGGATTAATGTAATGTAGATTGAGGGAAATGAGTGAGTGGCAAGTATGGCTAATGGACCAAATGCCCAAATTTTGTGCATATATATAATTTAGTATATCATGAGACACGTTCCCACTCCTAAGCCGTCTCATTAGTCAAAGAGAGTTGGCCAATGAAACACCTAAACAAGAGATGTTAAGAAAGAGAAGATTGAATATATAGCATTTTTCTAAGTTTTAATACACAATTAAGATTAATAACAAAATCCAAGGTTTGATCCTATTCTTAATGATCATATATACTCTGTATCCAATTTGTACCAGACCAGTCCAAATGAAATCAACTTTTTGGCCGAAGGGTTTATCTGGGGCAAGGCTTTTTCAGATTACAAACTTTTAAAATTATAATTAAACTTAATTAATTAATTAAACTTTTGGTATATGTATGTATTAAGCAATTTAATTCATGGCATGGACCCAAGGTTAAAAGACAATAGTACATGTAAAATGTCCAAAAACAGGGGAATGCTTTTCAGTTTTCACCCCTTGAGCTGCAAATCAATGATGGTAAAAAGTGAGCTTGGAAACCTGAAAGTGAAGTTAAAAAAGCATTCTTTTTTGGAGATTGCTGACAAAAAACAACTAGGATAAGAAGGATTTAACATCAAACTTTTTTGTTAAAAAGGCTAAAAAACAAAATAGAAGAGCAGAGAGATTTGGAGGGTTTTTGCAGATAAATTAAAATAATGGTACGTGTGGGGGCTGGCTGGAAACTTAAATTACAGAAGGGAATAGCGAGGAGAGGGATGATTCTAATTTGTGGAGAGCTCGATGTTGGTTTGCTAATTTGCATCGAGTTTTTGGCCTGGCGGAATCTAATGGTTGGGTCAAATATCTTTGATCCCCATGTGCTGCTTTCAACATTATTCATGGCCCTCAAATACTTGTACTTTATGTTGGCCTCTAAAAAAAGTACTCCCATCCAACTTATATGCATTGTTAATTATTGATTGATGACAATGTTTTAATTGAAAAATTTTATACTTTTCAAACATTTTCATTAAGGGTATCTATAGAGTTTTTTTTTTTTTCCAAAGAGTGATCCCAAACTAATTCATTTTGAGCTACTTAACAAATGTGCTTCTGAAGAATTAAATTTGTATTATCACCCTGATCCGATAGTGACTGGTTATATTACTATAATATTGACCAATTATTTATACTACTATAATATTATCACCTTGATCCGATAGTGACTGGTTATACTTTGTCATGTCATTTCTCATTAACCAAAGTTTTGAGAAATGATTCTACCTTATACTAATATGTAATTCATATCACAACAATCCAACTTGAGAATTCTCCTATGGTAGCATTTAAGCAAAAGAATAATGCCATTATTGATAAGAGTTTGGGAACAGCTTTCAAAATCCTTTTTACAGATAAATTCTAAGAAAAACATCAAAATCAAAGGCAATGGACCATGGATACGTATATAGTACTATAAATTGACCATGACAAGAATTAGTGGAAAGGAAGCTAGCATGAAAATTGCAGCCGTGGTGTGTGTCCATCTGCCTAGCTTTTGTTTAGGCCACACCTATCCATTACGACCATACCATCTTTGTAAACTTGATAAGGAAGGCCTACACACAGTCTAATTCCTCTGCCCATTTCACTCAATATGATTAAAATTTTGCCCCACTTTCCAACTCTTCACTACTTTTTCTTTTCTAATTCTTCTACTTCTAGAGAATTCACAGTCATATCATAGCTAGAAGATAAAAGATTTTGTCACTCTTATTAATTATCATATTAAATTACTAAATAATCTTTGCTTAAAGAAATCACAACATGCATCATGCTTCCAAGACACATCTCTTTAAACCCAAAAACAATTTTATTATTAAGGAATTAATTAATATGCAGATCATATAGAGTGGCATTGATTGGGTTTTAGCAAGGAGCCAGGGAATTAAGATCAAGAAACTTTGCATTTTGATTTTTTAAAAAATGGGGGAAGTTGAAGTTGTGGAGAAGGGAATATGATGTCATATACACAAAGGGAAAGAGGTTTGGAAGGTCCCCAGTATGGGGCACGGGGGCTTGAAGAAGTGCTCTAAAAAGCTGAATTTTTGTAACTTTCTTTTTCCTTTTTCTACATTAATAATCCTTCTTTAGGGTTACCCTACCAACCTTTTTATTTTTTTTTTCCTTCGAAAAAACTATGACAGGTTTCAACAGCAAACGTGCCTTAAGAAATCATCTATTCTCTTTAATTTCTTTCTTTTGCTTTATTATTATAAGCTTAACTTGCATATGATCGATCATATATATAGATAGAGACGATGAAGAGTACAACTATATAAATCTTTGAATAATTGTACTCAAATGATCAGAGTGTACTAATTAAATTCATGATTGAAAAGTGATGATATCTCTATAAATATATATGTTTAATAAATTGATTAATTAATCAAACCCCATTTGATTAAAGGCAATACAGAACAATTATTGATAATCTAATTTGAAAAAAGTTTCTTCCATAAGAGCCAAAATTTAACCCCCACAATCCTACATGTGAGTGCATGAGTGAGATGTTGTATTAATTGATAGATAGATTGAGAAGGTCTTTATTAATTATGAAAAAAAGGAGATTTGAGTTGGTTGTGGAATTAAATTTTAAAGAAAAGATTGAAATCACTATGCAATTTTATTACATGAAACTTTAGTTTAAAAAGAAAAATAAAATAAGTAGTAAAGTTTAATCAAGTAAGTATCCGAGAGATTATTAGGTGGATTGGGTCTACCACGTTATCCGTAGTCCCGACCAATAAGATTTTGATAAATCAGAGTTTTTCCTATAATCTCTAAAACTCTAGCCAATTAATGTCATAAATTTAGGGACTTACCCTGTAAATCTCATATAGTGAAACTAGGGGCTAAATCTAGTGCTAAATTTGTGCCTAAATTTTAGGAAGAAATCTGATTTGTCAAAATCCTATTGATCAGGACCACAAATGACGTAATGGACCCGGTCCACCTAATAATTTCTCGTAAGTACCCAATTTACATCAAACCTAATTATATCTCAATTATTGTATGGTAATTAGTCATTACTAAAATGATTTAGTGAAGATTAAGCTTAGGCAACAAGGAAAAATTCGGGAAAGGAAAAATGATTGACCGAAGGGGTTAAAAGCTTTACATCCCGAGGAATTGCTAGATTCGAGGCCGTAGAATTGACCGATCTGCATAATTTTGGAACCCTCACGTGCGATTCCTCTTTGACGATTCTTATCTAGGCCTTCGTGCCACCGATTTATCCATTTTTAATTAATCGCCGACCCGTTTCCAACCAACCAAAGTTTCACACATATCCAACACTTGGCTTTGTTTATTCACTTTCATATTTTCTTTTGACTTTGAAGCTTGAAGAAATCTTTTCTCTTCCAAATTAATCTTATTCCTTAGTTGTCACTCCCAATATTATGAATACTACTATATTTTATTTATATTTTGCCTTTTTTATTTTCTTAATTATTTTTTTTATAACATTTCTTAATTATTTTTTGGTTTAGAAGTTTTATGTTTTTCTATGGTATTAGAGAAACCTAGATATAGCTATTTTGAAATTTCATTCACCTATTTTCAAATCTTCCGAATAAGATAAAATAACTTTTTAAAAGTCTAATAAATGAAACTTACATATTAATAGAATTTGGACACACATATTTAGAATCATATTGCTAATCTACATTGAAAAGTCTAATAAATTACCATTGAAAGTCTAAAAGATGGAAATCTTCTCTGTTTTTCTACTATTAAAGGAGGAAAATCAACTAATAATCTAACCTTAATGGGAAATGAATTAGCTGGCAAACAAACCATTTCTTTACTAATAAATTGATTATTAAAATTCTTGAAAAAGAAAATACTAATAAGTCATATTTATAAAAAAAAAAAACAAAACAAAACGGTAAAATTACACTACCATAAACCACACTACTTTGCTACACTACTTATATTCAACGGTTGTTATTTAAAATCAAGCCCACATCCAATGATTATAAATAGTAATATACAAAAGTAGTGTGCCTAAGGGTAGTACGCATAACCTTATCCAAAAGAAAATATACTGATATTAGTATTGATTTACTTATATTCACAAGAAAACTATTATCCCCAACACTAGCTATACTTTCAAAAATAAAATACCTTGTTTGTCCAAAAAAATACTCTTAGTTAAAGCAAGGCGTTTATTTTTAATTACATCATAGTTATGTCACTAGCATAGTCAAACCTCATTGTCTTTGACTATTAGTATCATAATTCAATTGGTCTAAAATTCATCATCATTTCCTAGGCCTAAAATTCTCCAACAATGCCGATTAATTCCCGATTTTTTCAACCAATAGTAGATAATCAACAAGTAAAAACCATAGATTAAATTAATTTTTAGTCAGTCTTCTAATTAGAGACCCCACTTTAATGTAGTAGTATTTTTTAAACCATTCAACATTGAATCCTAATCATGCACAAATATTTAATTTATGATTAATCAATCAAATTAACGACAAACATATAATCCATTCTTTTTCCCTCTCTCTCTCTCACTTAATTGATTCTCCACCAAGCTCCATTATAAAATCCTTCCCCCACTTTCCCTTTCCTCCTTAAACAGATTAGCTATCTGTTTTTTTTTATAGCAATTTTGAATCTTCCTTTAAAATTTTCCCTTCCCATTAATTCTTCTTCGTCACAAGTAAATGCAAAATCTGACAAACTTCAAAACAAAGCCGTTTATCTCTGCTTTCTTTTAGTCTTTCCCTGCCACCATTACTATATAGTAAAATTGTACGTACTTTTTTGTCGACTTTAATTAAGCTCTCTCTATTTGCTTTCACGCTCAAAAAGTTGTACTTGAAGAATGCTAGAAACTTTCAAGTACCTCATCGGCTCAACTGGAGCCAGTGGGTTCGGCTCTAAGTCCACCGCCGAGCAAGTCACCGAGAACTGCCGTGATCTCCGCTCTATCACCGCCATCATTACAGGTAAATGGACAAACTATTATGTATGTCGCGTGGAAACTGTTTTTGGGATTTGGGTTTTGACCGGAGAGGGTTGAAATTGATGATACAGGTGCGACGTCTGGGATCGGAGCTGAGACGGCGAGAGTGTTGGCTAAGAGAGGGGCGAGGTTGGTGCT
The DNA here is from genome assembly GCA_001974825.2 of Corchorus olitorius. NCBI lineage: Eukaryota > Viridiplantae > Streptophyta > Magnoliopsida > Malvales > Malvaceae > Corchorus > Corchorus olitorius. Next base: position 18,560 of record AWUE01014577.1, read on the forward strand.
TCCGGCTCGGAATCTTAAAGCGGCCGAGGAAGCTAAGGCTAGGATTGTTTCGGAGTTTCCTGGGTCGGAGATCGTTGTGATGGCTCTTGATCTTAGTTCTCTCACTTCTGTTCGACAATTTGTCGCTGAGTTCGAGTCACTTAACTTGCCTCTCAATCTCCTCATGTAAAACTTCTAAAACTCTCTTGTTTCCTTGAC
>AWUE01014578.1:0-35305 GCA_001974825.2 Corchorus olitorius
ATTTTCTATTGACGAAACTGTTGCTGAACAACATGATCAAAACGGCAAAAGAAACCGGCGTCCAAGGGAGAATCGTGAACGTGTCATCAATGGTTCACGGCTGGTTTTCTGGCGATATGATTCGATATCTCGGCCAGATATCGAGAAGCAAAAGGTGAGGAACCAAGAAAATAGAAGAAAGAATCAAGGGAACAGTAGAGTAATTATTAATTAACTGTTGACAGAATCAGAGATAATGAGAGAAACATATATATAGTTATAGAAAATGATTGATAAGAAAAAGATTTGGGGTGTTTTCGATTTGACAATTTGTATAAGGAAATGGATTTGATTTATATATTTTAAGGTGTGTTTGTTTTTTGTCTGGGTGTGTGTCTCCAGATCATACGATGCTACACGTGCTTATGCTCTCTCGAAGCTCGCTAATGTTTTGCATACCAAGGAGCTTGCTCAGAGACTGAAGGTGATGATCATGTATATTTTCTGTTTTATTTTAAATTAAAAGGCTGATCAATCCTTCTTCCCATAAAAGCGAAATTTTGTTGTTTTCTTTTCACCAATAATCAATAATCTTTTGCTCTATTATTGCAGCAAGTGGATGCCAACGTGACTGTCAACTGTGTTCATCCAGGGATTGTTCGAACCCGTCTCACTAGGGAACGTGAAGGCTTAATCACAGGTTACAAATTATAAACACCGGAGAGTTTATGTTAATTAGAACTTATTAATTCCTTTTAAGTACTCTTAAACATAAAATCTAACATTTTCTAGTTATAAAACTGCAGATCTGGTTTTCTTTTTAGCTTCCAAGCTCCTCAAGACAATCCCTCAGGTAACTTAATAATTATCATAAGAGTATAATACTATAGTATAATTAGTTTAAGCTTCCTTTTGAAATATGGGTATATCGATTTCTGGGAATTAATGGAAGAATTGAATTGAAATGTTAATGCAGGCAGCTGCTACGACTTGTTACGTTGCAACGCATCCAAGACTAGTAAATGTGAGTGGGAAATACTTTGCAGACTGCAACGAAGCATGGACGTCGAAACTTGGGTCCAACTCCAACGAAGCTTCAAGACTATGGGCTGCCTCTGAAATCATGGTTTCCAGAGACCTTAAAGCAGTTTACGATCCACTTAATGCCTTTGATTATGATATGTAGGAAAGTGCAAGAAGATCAAGGAAAAGACGACTAAAAACAGACATAGAAAAATAGTTTGGCAAGATAAGAAATTATATATATTGTAGGAATATACTATATGGTATACATCAGGTTAAAGATAATTAGATAATATATACAACTGCAAGGTTTTTTGTACGTAAAAGTAATCCTAGTAGTAGATAGTATGTTGGTTTCTTAGTTAAAAACATGTTTAAAAGGAAGTTATGCATACAAGGTCTTTTGTACTAGAACAGTTTTATTAATATTTCTCTCTATATAATTATATAACAATTATTATATAGTTGCCCCGTATATAGTACTATATATAAATGAAGATGTCAAGTAATTATGATCCTAAAATTTCAAATCGTTGGATTGACTTGGTGCATGTGTGTCCGCACATAATATAGTATAATTACATGCAAGTGGGAGCTGCAATATCATATAGAAGAGAGAAAATGAAAGAAAAAAGAAAAAAAAAGAGAGAAAGTTAATGATTATATATAACTAAGATTATAATTAGTATAGTTGTGATAATTGTATAATGATTATATATATAGAGGATGTACATATATATATTATATATAGTATTTATATTATATTGATATATTGATGACCTTAATGGGTTTTGAACTTTTGATTGGGATCGTGAAAGTGCTTGGAAACCCTAATCAGGTTTTATTAATGACTAAATATTTGTACCATATATATGATCATATATTAGTATAGTTTTTATTAATGTAGCTTTATTAATTAAGATATAGTATTAATTAGAAAAAGAATGGAGAAGAATAAGAACATGGGGGTGGGTTAGGATCATGTGGTGGTTGATTTTTGAAGAGTATCTTTAGGGTAATGCTATGGCCATGGGTCCTACTAACATGCGCCAGGGGAAGGGGTTTGATTGGGTGGTGGGAAGGAAACATGCGCTTCCAAGGAAAGCAAATTGTAGTAATTTTCTTTTTTTTTTGCTCAAAGGAAAAAATGTGAATCAATGCTAGTAAATCTGCAAACAAAATTGACAAGACACATGCAGAGCCCTTCCAAAGCCTGATCGATTAAGTTTAAAGAGGAACCGGGGCCTGGCTTAGCAGTTTAGGTTGCAGCTGCAGTACACATGCATGGCTGAGGCCTGAGGGCGATCTGCTCGATATTTCATGACAGAAAAGTGGGAATTACTAGTAGCCATTAGCTCTGTTCGGTCACAAGTACTCTGCATTTTGTAGAGTTGAAGAAGGGGCAGGCATTAAAGGCATTTACATAAGTCTACGGGTTTAGTTAAAGTGGTAAAAGGTTTAAATTTATGGTAGAAGGATCATGAGGGTTGGATTAAGTGGTAAGCGACTTGAGGTCTCAGGTTCGAGACCTTACGTATGCAGCAATTCTCGGCAATAAACTCACCCACCAAAAATTAGGTGCACGACACGGATCAAATCCGAATTATTCATAATACCAGATGGGCTAAAAAAAATTGTGGTAGAATGATACAATCCAATTCGAACTTTTACATACCTTCTGACTCTTTGAAAATGAAATAACCTTCTCTGTTTTTTTTTTAGGAAAAAAAAAAAGCATTTAGAGAAGAAACTTTAGATAGTTTCGAGATCGTGCTGTTGATCTGATCAGTTATTACAGGTTTTTATCAACTTTCATAAGTTTTTCAGTCAAGGAAGGCCGGCAGCTTATTTATGAGTTATGAGCCAAGAGTCAAAGCCTGCCTGATTCTGTTCCCTAGTTACATTAACATGTGCATTTCTCAATTTTCAGGAATATTGGTTTGCTCCCAAATACTATTACTACTATCATCAATAAGAGAGAATAATTTTTTCTTCATTTATTTATGCTTTTTTTTTGTGTGACAATTAATAAAAGTAGTTGGTGGTTGTTGTAAGGAACTAAGGATAATTAATGAGGATTTTTTTCTATTTATGGAAGGGGGTGCTCATGAGTAATAAAAACATAGACCTTGTTTGAGTCAAATGCTAATGTTTGTAAAAATAGTTTCTATTTCTATATTAAAAGTAAGAGAGTAACTAAAATGAAATTCTTACCAATAACTGGTTGGTTCAAGTGGTTTGCCGCTTGTTTCTCTTAAACAAGGTCTCGGGTTTGAGTCTTGTGAATGTAGAAAACTATTGTTAGGAGAACTTTACCCCATAATGGAACAACCCGACTCGCACAAGATTAACTTGTCAATAAAAAAAAACTAAAATGAAATTCTTCAAGTGTATTGTTCGAATAATCTCTACTACTTTGATGTGTGTCCAATATTTGAGTAAATGACCAAAAAAAAAAGCATAATTCAGTTTTTCACTTTTGCAACATTTCTTGGGCCCAAAAGTTAGAAGGTTTGCTTGGATTCTAAACTCTACTATTCAGTTGGCCCAAAAAGAAAGCAAAATAGAAAACTCTACTAAAAAAGGAGCCCAAAATTAATCTAAAACCCTAAACCCCTGAAAGAGGGAAAAACCCTCCCTGGACAAGTCACAGGAGCACCATAACTGAACTTTCTTCATTTTACTTGCAGAAGCAAGGCATTGGAATCCCAAAATGGCATCCTTAATCTCAGAAACTACCCAAAAGGTCTTCACCCCTGAGACCCTTCGTGCTGCAGCCAAACAATCCGAACGCTGCCTTGTCGTTCCCGTTCGCCTTCGCCGAGCTATCAAGAAATACCTCCGAGGTAATCTATCTATCCATCTATGTGAATTTAGTGAACAATTTAATATCTTCGAAGTTAAATGAAAAGTCTTTTTTTTTCCTTTCATTTTTCTAATCTTTGGGTTTAATGGGTATTGGATTATAGAGCAAGAGGACCCTTATATGCGAAGAAAAGTGTTGCGGTTATCAGAGTCTTTTAGCGAGATTAAAAAAGTGAATCTTCATTTGACGGCCGATACTTTAAAGGAGCTCGTTGAAGACCCGCTTAAGTCAATGGAGCAGTCAAAGAGATGGAAAATCAAGAGTGCTTATGGGGATATCGGTCTCACTTATAGAGATGATGAGACTGCTGCTTATGTTGCTTCCAGGATGCCCGCGGTCTACTCTGCTTGTTATAGGGTCCTCAGTGAGGTACCAAAATTGTATTCCTCTGAATTACAAACTTACTAATAATGATTTGTGCCCAAAGAGCCATCATTTCTGGGCATTTAAGTACAGAGGTGGAATTTGTAATTTTGTGGTTGCTAATTTCTGGTAAATATTTGTTGTTGTGGCTTTTGCTAGGTGAGGAGAAGGTTACCGGGTTTCTCTCCTACAAAAGTTTTGGATTTTGGTGCAGGCACGGGTTCAGCTTTCTGGTGGGCAATGGTTTGCATTTTAATATACAAAAAGCTATTTACAAACCGAGTTTTATAAAATTCCTTAAAGGGGTGAACTTTGTGGGGTTGTAGGGCAGTGAGAGAAGTCTGGCCAAAATCCATGGAGAAAGTAAACATAGTGGAACCATCTCAATCCATGCAGCGGGCAGGTCGAAGTCTTATACAAGGTAATTATGGATCTTAGCTTTTTTTTGTGGAGATTGAATCTAGTTGTAGCTAGGTGCATTTGTTGGAGAGCACTTTGTCTATTGGATCTTAGCACTTGGTTTTTGTTATGGTTATGTGAATGATAAATTTGGAAGTTTGAAATATTGTGGCTATCATTACATTATGATCAATAGGAAGTGCATTACATATGAGTGCACTGTAGCATGTGTTTTTGGGGTATCTAAATGAATGGTTTAAAAGAGTTGATGTCACTGATTGTCTTAGAAGGTGGTCTTATTTCGATGATATAATATATATGAAACTCTAATAATAGTAGAGTAAGTTTTTTCAAAGCTAATTGGGAAATTTCTGATATTTGTATGTCATTTCTTTATGTTTGTTGCCAGACCTGAAGAACTTGCCCATTATTCATAGCTATACTAACCTCCAAGGATTAGCAAAAGATGTCCGTAAATCTGAGAGGGAACACGACCTTGTAATTGCTGTAAGTTTTGAAATTCTGCCCAAATTTTCATTGTTTTGCCTTAGCTTTGATGTGGCTTATTAGTGTTTCTGTTTAGTCACTGCTTGAATTGTTGCATGTCATTTAATCATGTTCTACTTGGAATTCTTTTGGAGATATATGCCCTTTGTTGGTACTAACAACATAAAATGCCTCTTTTAATTTGTTGCAGTCTTATGTGCTTGGAGAGATACCATCATTGAAGGATCGAATCACAATAGTGCGCCAACTTTGGAATCTGACACGGGATGTCCTGGTATGTCCTTAAAATTATTGGCCAACTTCTGTCATTTCATACATTGCTAGGGAAATATCAATAATTTTGTATTGCTTTTTGTACCATGTATGAGAAACAAATTAGTGCATGTTATAATGCCACCCTGAATTGGATAACTTTCCTACACTTATCTATGATTTAAGTAGTCTGGAACTTGACTTGTGGATTTTAAATGGTTATCCTTGGAGTGTATTATTTTGGCCCTATGTTGTACATCTTATTTATTCCAGTTTTTGTAAAATTTGATTGTTGGCAGGTCTTAATTGAACCGGGGACACCACACGGATCTAATATTATATCTCAGATGCGATCTCACTTGTTATGGATGGAAAAAAGAGTGAGTTTTTGTTTTCCTCATTATTTTGAAAATAAATTTGGCATGTTTTGTGACTACTTTGTGTTCCATTTATGGCCATTTTTCCCATGGTTATATGATTGCTTAGTTATGACTTGTTAGAAATGCCGTAAAGCCAAGGTAAACAAGGAGGAATCTAAGGACCTTATCGATCTTAGAAGTGGTGTATTCATCGTTGCTCCCGTAAGAATGATTGTCCTCCCTCTACTTTTCTTCTTCAGACTACAAAATGCTGTACCATGTTACCTATTTATTTTCCTTTCCTTTGAAGAATAATTAAATAATAACTATATTGATGCAGTGCCCTCATGATGGGCGTTGTCCATTGGAGAATTCTGGAAAATACTGTCATTTTGTTCAACGTTTGCAGAGGACATCTTCACAACGTGCATACAAGGTTTCTCTTGTTTCACTTCATTTAAAATTTGTTGACTTATCTGCCATTTCATGTCAATGCAAGTTAGGAAGTGTAAATGCTGGGAGCTTATTATATTTTTATTCTGTCATTTTTCTCTCAACTTAAGATTTAGTTTGTTTTATTTTTATAAATGAGCTAATCTCCACACTATTACCTAGTTCCATGGTATATGATATGGTGCATGATGTAGAATTTGAATTATATATTACACATTGGTGTCTATATTTTTCTCTGGGAACTGGAAGAATCACTATTTAAGATTTCTGATTCCAACTCTTAAGTCTCTAAAATTTATCACTATTTTGTAGCGTTCCAAGGGTGATCCTTTACGTGGCTTTGAAGATGAAAAATTTTCTTATGTTGCTTTCAGAAGAGGACAACGACCTCGGTTAGTATTTCTCTGTTGTTTTGTAGATTGGGTAATTTACATAAATGTTCCTTCTTTTCAGCACTTTGAATTCCAGCAACATATATGTTCGCCGGTTAGAGTAACTACTGATTGATTCTTTCCTTGATACCTTAAGTGTCTTAACCATACTGCAAACCCTTCAAACACCATAATTTTAGTCATTATCCTGTTTTCCCTTAGTTGTCTCATGATGTTGATTTTACCATTTTTAAAATTTTAAGGGAATCTTGGCCTCTTGATGGTATGAAGTTTGAGACTTTGAAAGAGCAGCGTGCCAAGAGGAATCCTGAAGATCTTGAAGTTGACTACGGTACATCTTTGTCTCCTGCATTTCCCATTCCCTTTTTCTTAACTCTGCTACTCTGCTTTTTTTCACTGGTTCCTTGCATTTGGAAGAGCTCTTAATTCTGTCTTTCATTTAAAAGTTCAATAACAATCTGATTCTAACTTTACAGAGGACCTAGTTGATATGGAAGAAACTGGTGATATCGTTCCATATGAAGAAGCGGATCCAAGTGCCTATGACTCTGATGTTATGGAAACAGATATTGTCAATGATGATGAAAATCTATCGGAAGAAACAGTTCATGCTAATCTTGGGGGCGGTTGGGGACGCATTATCTTTGCTCCTGTTCGGAGAGGCAGACAGGTTCAAATGAATATTTGTCGACCAACCAATATAGATGCCTCAGAGGGTTCATTTGACCGTGAGGTTGTCACACAAAGTAAGAATCCTACTTTGCATTTTCAGGCACGAAGGTCTTTTTGGGGTGACTTGTGGCCCTTGGGAAGCAATGAAACAAGTAAGGTCTCATAATCACGAGTGTTGTAAATGGGCAAATGATGTAATATTAAATTATTAAATGTATTGGTATCAAAAAAAAATTATTAAATGTAAAGATAGATTTAAGAATAAAGTTCAATAAATTCTTTTGATATATCGATAAACGCCATTAGAGGAACTTGAAGAAACTTATGATACCAAAGCAAGAGCTGTTCTTTCCCGATAGAATCAGTCTGGCTTATGCTGGGCCTTAGGGCTTTATGGAATCAATGGCCGGAATGGAAGAAGCTATTTGGCGATTATGGTGGACAGATTCTTTCCTCAGAAACAAAACATGAGCCCTACCTTGGGCCTGGCCACAACCATATTCCTCATCAATGATGAATAAAATATCCGAAGTTAGCATATCAAATTATCAAAAACATCCGAACTTCGGATATTAATTCTTTCTCATCTGTTTGATTTTATTAATTAATTTTCATAGTAAAAAATCTGCTTGATTTTATAATAACCTAGTGTAACTTTTTTTTTTTGTACATTTTCTAGGTGAGGTGTAGAAGTAGAACCCAAGATGGACAAGTCTTTAGAACCTTTTTCCACGAATTAGAGAATAGGAGTACAACTTTTAGGTATATAAGGAAAAGTCAAAGATTATGAATTATAAACTTTCATATCTTTAATGGACCACTCTCCCTAATAACAAAACTAGAAAAATCTTGTTAGGCGATTTGGACACATGAAGAGCAGATCTATGGCTCATGGTCAATAGATGCGAGTTATAATTAATAAACAATATTGATATTGATGCCAAGAGAAAGGAGGATCAAATAAAAGAGGGATGGTTTTTTCTTTTTCTTTTTTTTTCCTTCCTTGAATATTCTCTCTTCCAAACTTACTAGGATTATTATTATAGGCTTTAATAGGCTCAATAATGGTATAAAAAAAGAAAAAGGCTCAATAAGATCCATAAGGTAAAATAAAAACAAAATTTATAATGCAACAGTATCCCTAATACATCAGCATCCCAAACATGAAACTCATGGTTCCCTGTGTTTGTCTACAAAGATCCAGAAAAATCTCCAAACTTCTCAAATTAATAATAATATAATATTTATATATATAATATATGTACACATGAAAAATGGGCCCATTAGCAGGTAGCAGGTATTTTTGAGCTCATGGCTGTAAGAACAAATCAAAGAATCATGTATGGTATACAATATATATATAAGCTGACATCTATATTGGTATGATTCCAACAACAAAAATTAAACCCCATCCAATTGTTGGGACCTGACTTGATTTAACCCCAAATTAACACAACATTGCCGTTTGGCATGAAACTGAATAATTATATGACCTATAATACACTTGAAAATCTATGATGGGTCCGAACCCACATGCAAAGAAGGACCACATGAACCTAACCTATGCTTGCTGCTAGTAGGCAACAATGAGAATAGCTGTCTTTGGGGATGTCCAGGAATAGCACTTCCTTGTTTTAAGTTTGCTGAATCTTTTTGAGGGGGTGGGGGAGTCTCTCATAATCGAATTGGTAACCCATAATTGAGGTAGGTTCGAATCCGTCCATCCCAACTTGCCGTAACAATCACGAGACCCCACTTGTGAGAACTTAACATGCTTTGATAAGCACTCTTCAAAACCTTTAACTCGAATTTGCACATGTCAGATGTGATCCTGGCTGGACTCGCATTCGGAAGTGTCTCTTCAGGCCAGGTTGCAGACCCTCTTGTCAGCGATTCCAACAAAACACGTGTCAGAGAGAAACAATCCGGTGAAGAGTGGGGCATCATCGGTTGTTCCAGCTCAACCTTAGGACTTTGATGCTTCTGCACATCTGCAAGGTCATTTCTTGGTGCCTCCTCACTCAATTCCGGAGATGGAAGTGCTCCGGGAATGGTTTCGATGCCACACCAAGGAATAGCAACTGATGCGTTGTGGGAGAGGAAACTCTCGTAAGATGATATGTGCTTTGATTTCGGAAAGTGCTTCTCCTGATTAGTGTAATTCCAGATGTAGACATTAGAATCCTCACTAGCTGAGATGATCTGTTTCCCATCTTGACTAAAAGTAGCAGAAATCTGACTTGTTGCAACTCGAAATCCTGATGCTGCAATATGAAAGAAGCTAAATCATAAAAATGTTGTTTTTCTAAAGCTTCAGTGGCTATGTAGGTAGCAAAAATGCTCATGCACACTTCCAAGATCATTCAAGACGGTCATTCATCAAACAACAAATATAAAAATAAGAGCAAAATACTCACCCTTTACTTTGCTCACAACTTCTCTTCCAGACAAGACACGGACGAATGAATCAGCTGAAGTGATGATCACTTTGCTAGGATCATTAGGAGAGAACTAGAAAGTGAAAAAAGAATATGTAAGTCCATCTGGGAAAAAAATGTAATGAAAAACATCAATAAGTAAGGATAAAAGTTAACCACCTCAAAGCCAGTTATCCTTTTTCCAGGTAACTTCTTTTTGCCTTGTATGCTAATTGGTTCGTCGAGTTGAAGTCGGTTACCTGGCAAACAGAAAGCACGATCCATTGAAGTTCAACCAGAAAATACCAGCAACATAAGGTTGTTGGTCCAGGACTGCCTGCATATTCTTGCAAAAGCATGCTGACCCAAATCTTTTGATAAAGAAAACAACCTTTGCAAGAACATTCGGCGCATGACGTTTGCATACAGAAAATCCACAGTTTTTATGACCTTATATACCATGAGTGATGTAAATTCAAGAATAATCTACAGCATCCTGCCACAAGCATCATCACATCAACATATTTTCTCTCCATGACCTAGTAGATTGACAACAAGACTATCTTAAGCATAAACCATTGAAATGAAAATCACTTCTATCAAGTTCAAAATTGCCAGGAAAAATTATCATGAAAAGGCTGGCATTCAGGCCATATTTATTTCCTGAGGTTTTCCTCATCTATCATAAATATTTATGAATCTCTTTAGAATTAAAGTCCTATGTTCCAGCTGGCACTAAACATTTGTAAGCCATTATTTCAGGTCCAGTCTATAGCTAGACTTCAGTCTTGCACTACTTGGCACTGGTAAAGCTATAATTCTTTCAATCTCAAGACCCGAGCAAAAGCAACTACTATGAAAACAAAAAACAAACCAAAAAGACTGTTTACAGGTCATATTACAAGCATATTCAAGGTCCAGTAGCACTAGTAATATGCAAAGGAACTTAAAATTAAAAGTAAAAAAAAAAAGGCTTTTACATATAAACATACCTATGATATCATAGAAGCGGCAGTTGCCAGTCATTGAACCAACTATTCCTCCCTACAATAAACAAACAAAGAATTTTTTTTAACAAAATCTATTAGACTTTAGGGGACAAACCAGAGTTTTCAAGAAGCTAAAAACAAAAAATTTGACAAACCTTCCCATCAGGGCGATAACAAACAGCAGTGACTATATCCCTTATATCAGTATAATCAACAACCCGACAGCGACGCACTTCCCAAATGCGAACTTTTCCATCAATTGAACCACTGATGAAGTAATTATCATCGACAGGATTGAAGGCAACCGAAGTAACTACACATTGATCATAAGAGACAAGTAACAAACATATTAATATCATGTAATTTCGAAAAAGATTAGTCAGCTGACCAAGCAAAATATATTTTGTACTGCTTGGATGGCAGGTGGAGGGTGGCTTACCATAATTGTTATGCGAAAAAACCCTCAAGCATCTGTCATATCCCACTTGCCATAAACGGGCAGTCTTGTCGACAGAGGATGACAACAAAAACTACAATAAAGAAGAAAAGAGATCTTTAATTTGCAAATCGAAAAGACTTGATTTATCCCCCCTAAAAAATTCCTGCTAAGTAGTATCCTTAAATTTCTTGAAGAAACTAAACAACAATATAATGATGAAGATGAAAGTAAGGAGATTTACCCCTTTCTTAGACCATGAAAGAGCCAAAATTTCCCCTCTGTGCCCGTGAAATTCATGCACAGGCTTCTCCAAAATACGGAAGACCTTGGGTGGGATAATGACACAAGTTGAATCAGATGATTTCCTTAACTTCTTAACTTTATCTATGGTTTCTTTATCCATATTGAGAGGAGTCAGCTGAGAAAGATGATTCATTTTGAAGTAGAGACATGAAGAATCAAGGTCTTGGATGTCAAATTTGTCTAAACTCTCATCCTCAACAACCTTCCATACACGTACAATACCATCTTCACCTGCAGTTGCCAAGTATTGCCCATCCAGACTGAACTTCATTGTCAAGATTGACCCTTCATGTGCTGGAAATTCTTGCCCACAATAAAGGGAAGACAACTCCTTGGAACGCTTGCTACTTGGATGAACCTTGACTCTTTTCATCCTTTCCCCTGACGCTGAGTCATTACTACTGTGCCTCGATGCAACTTCGACATTTCTATCCACAATATGAGCCATGGCACCTAATTTCCTTAACCAACTCGTTTTCGCTTTTCTCTTCACATTAAGGTCAACCATAGGAGATGACATAGGGGTCATCCCGAAATCTTCAGAACTAACAGATTTACTCGAACCCATCCCTTGTAAATAGCTGCTTATTCCATTCTTGCCCTGCTCAATCGCAAGCAGTTCCATTTGACTATCTGAATTCTTGGCTTGATGTACACAACAATCCTCTCTTGAACAATTTTCTGAAGGCTCTTGAGAATCATTGGACCGAGAAGATATACCAGACCGGTTGGATGAAACCCCATCTTCAAGACTAGAAGTTCTCAACACTGCCCCACTATCATGTGAGATCCTATCAATATCCAATTGGATTTCATCACTACAGGAACCATCTTGATCCTCTCCGGTAATTGAATTCCGATCTAAACTTATACCCATCCATTTTTGGAGTTTATGACGCCGCTTATCTACACTTTCTGGGAACGTAGACCAAAACTTGTAATCAAAACTATCCAGAAGACCGTTGACTAGGTCAAAACCAGGACTAGAACCACATTCCTCAGAACAAACTGAACAACTATCTGAAATATCCTCACGGGTATCAAAGAATTGCTCTTCTTCTTCTTCAAAGTAACTCCCCATTTCTAATGTTTTATTTCTCAATCCATGAAATCCTGAAACATCAAGCCACTGCTAAATTCCCAAGGCCCTTAATCTAACACGACAAAGTTCTAATAATCAACAGAAAATCACCTAGAAATTTCTAAGAAGAAACATAAAAGACAGATCTTCACAACAAATTCTCTAACTCAAAAAACAAAAAAAGATTGGGGCTTTAATAGATTTGAACTGAACCAAGAGATGAAACAAAACAAAAAGTGATCCAAAACCCAAAAAAGGAAGAGGATTTACTCACCTGGGTCACAACCAGATGTTGGTCAAACCCCAGAATTCCACGGATTTCCCCCACCTCTAGAAACAATCTCTTTTCTCTCAAAAAAAGAACAGGACAAGAGTTCTTAGTGGAAGAAGACAAAGGAAAATAAATTAAAAAGCAGCACAGTCCTTATGATGAAAGTATAAATATATGAAGGCAAAAAATATGCCTCGGAATTGGCGTTAACGCGAAGGAAAGGAAGATCCTTTGGGGTTGAGAATTGAGATAGGTGGTGGTTTTTTCTTTGTTTCTGTGTTTGTCTCTCTGTCTCTGTCTGTTTTCTCTCTCTGTTTTTGAAGTCAAATTACTTCTAAAAGCTTTCATCTTACGGTAATTTTGTTCTGTTTTTGTGTCCGTTGCCGTTGGTACTTTCACTTTGGCCTAACGACTTTAGTTTAACGGTTGCTGTTATGTTGTTCTTCGACAGAAATACTGTATCAGTCTTTTTTCTTCTTTTTTTTTATTCTTTTTCGTAATTTAAAAATAAAAAAATTAGGTGAAACATTTTTTCCAAACTAAGGACTTTTTAATTTTTATACAAAAATTAATACTAAGTGAAAACTTTTATAGTGTTGTGTGTTTACAATTTTTTTTTAAATAAATCAATGATATAGTATGTATTAACAATTTAACATATAGTAGATAAATTCCAATAAAATAAAATAAATGTTCTTTATAGCGTGGGTTGTAATTATGTACATTAACCTACTCTTCACCTACTTTGGCTCCTTTTTCATTTTTTGGGAAAAAAAATTGCACTCCATCTCGACTGAACTATATGATAATTTGAATGTATATATTTATTTAGACAAAGATTACTCTATGGATAATGCTTATCTTGTTTCAATCACTTTTGTTAATAAAATGTTGTAATTTTGTGTACAATAAGCAAAAATTAGAAAATGGAAAAAGATTAGTAATTAGTAATCAAGCTAAAACTACAACTAGAAGTGAATTTCGAGAGATTATTTGGTTTAGTCAAGACATCATCAAATTTTCTCAGTCTGAATTAATTTCTTTCATCCCGGAACATAACAACTTAAAATTCTCATAACAAATATCCTCAATTAATCGAAGTAAAAAATTGCAACCATATATGAGTACATTTTTTGTTTATTAAAAGGAAGAAATTTAAGAAATTAATTAAAAGGATGGATATATAGAAAAATGGTAATGGTCTGGCCACCTAAGGCCCCCCCAAAGAAAAATGAACCATAAAGATTTGGGGCAATGGGATTGTTAATTGTTATATGTTTGTCAAGTCAGGAAGTGTCAACCAAGTCTTTCTTCACCAGCCGGATGATTGATAATGCCATGTCGCCTAAATTTTGCTATTGCTGATGCGTCATTATAATTATTTTTCCTTTTTATTTTTATAAATAAATAAATAAATTTTGTGTGACTCTCATTCTTCAAGTTGACCACCAAATTGCCTTTTGGAAAAGTTAGCGAAATAGGTGAATTACTCTGCCGTGTATTTGTGAAGAAAGAATAAGAATAAGAAACACAATATTATTGACTTTCAAACTTTCTCCTCTCGTGGTTCTTGCCATGATCTTTCCTTTTTCCCTTGTGATGACCGCCCCAGCTCCTTCAATTTAATTAAGCTGAATATATTTTTCCAAACAAAACCCTACCAAACCTATAAATTATACTCCCTCCGTTCCATATTATTTGTCCATTTTGGATCAAAATTTCTTAACTTTGATATTTAATTATAAAAAAATTATATAAAAATAAATTTTAAAAAATTATGTTTTAATTAAGTTACGTCTTAAACTTTTCAAAACATATTTTTTGATAATTTGATTGTATATATATTTTTTATAATTAAAGGTCAAATGTATGATTTGTTTGACCCAAAAGGGACAAATAATATGGGACGGAGGGAGTACTTTTTTGTGGAAAAAATTTTAAAAATTATATTAGTACTTTATAGTTTATACATACTATCACAGTCATCTAGAAAATGCTACTATTATTAAACATGAAATCTTTTAATTTATGTCAAAAAAACATGAAACAAAATGATTTTGTCAACAAATTTTTCAAGCCTTTGGTTGCACCAAACTTTATCATGTTTATCATAAAGGCAGCAAGAGGGTAAGTGAACAACATTGTTTGATTTTGGCCTGATCATGATAATAAACTGTTCAACTTATTGATTTCTGCTGAACAAATTATAAGAAAACAAGCTAATTTGCGAGAATTGTAGATAAATTTGCCAAAATGGAAGTTGGTTTGCAGCTTTTAGAAGACAATAACTCATCAGTGTTATAACGACACATCCTTTGTCTCCCACCCAGAAATTAAAAAAGAGACAAATAAAAATCTATTCCCCAAACTACACGTACGAGATATATATATATATATATATCCACTTCTTATTATTATAGTTTAGTTAGGGTTAGGGACAAGATAAGGAGGCTGCTCTCTGTGAGACTCATCAAAAGTTTCATCAACCGTCGAAAAAGATGATGAAATGATTATCATATAGGTATTTAGGGTTCGTTAAGATAGACTCATAGACCCTTTTTTTTTTATTTGGGTCATCCTCATCATAATCAGATATACCGTACCTTCAAATCTTGGATAACAATACCGACCAGCTCTTTTTTATATACGAACATTTATATTATGAAGTATTTATAAAAGTATAATAAACATTAAAATCTGCTAATTGTCGGCACAAACTTGGTCAAACTTTTGATTTTTGACTTGAACAAGTAAGCTTAGAGGAGAGATAGATAGGAGTATGTGGAAAGTTGTTAAACCGGCCTTTTATTAATCAAATGGGGAATTTTATTTTTATGCTAAGGAGCGGTCTAACAACCGCTTTAACTATCAACAATATAGGCCGTGCCACTCCAATCAAGTCTTCATATAAAAAGTTTGTGTAATATTCTTGTGGGTTGTTTGATTTTGTAAGCTCAAAATATTTTGTCACTTAGTTTGTGAATGGAAATACGACTCAATTCTAAATTAATTAGATTTAAAAAAACAAAAATTCTAAATTAGTTAGATTTAAAAAAACAAAAACGAAAACGAAAACAAAACTTTTACTTCATTAGTTTAGTGCATTTGATTTTGGTGAGTAAGTCTACCAATCCATCTGGTATTGACTAATACAAATTCTTAAATTGAATCGAGCCGCTTAATTACCACTCAATTCAACATGTGTCGGTATTAGTTTGGTTAATCTAAAAGTACTTAAAACTTAAAAGGAATTTATCAACGTATGTGGACTTGATTTTCTAGTTTTCTTGCACTAGAGCGATCCACATAAAAAGAAGGCCCATCATGAAGCAAAAGTTCAATTTTGATGGGTCGGTTTCCTTTTTCATTATCTAAAGGCTTTTACTACGTGCAGCAAGTCTGTTGCAGAGACACACTTTACAGGGAAGCAAAAGCGAGTAAAGAAATTTGGTACCCACATTGACAAAGATAGGGGCCTAAATAGTTTAAGTGGCCCATATTAAACAAGTTCAAATGTAGTCCATTTCTTTCTTCATGGTATGGGTGTTTATCTTAAGTCCATAATATATAAACTTATAATTAAGCATTAATTAATGTCAATCTAAATCTTTTGCTTCAAATGGAAGACATTAGATTGAAACTATATATAATGTTTCTATGATCATAAACAAGGAAAATTCAAGGTTTTCTTATTCATCATCATTTTCCTTTTCTCTTTCCCCCCCATCTTTTTGCCCCTTTGGAAGGAAGGAGAGAAGGGTAATGAAATAGGGCTGGTGGTCCAAAGAGGGGTGGTTCCACTTCCCAGCTGCCCTTATTTGGGACAATTGTGGGCTTTTGTTCCCCTTAATGAATGTGCATACTGTAGTGGAAAATGAGGCCCTCTCTTCCTGGCAACCAACCATGTGGTGTGGGTTTCTTCACTTTTTGAGCAAAATATAGTACTAGTATATAGTACCCTTTGCTTTGGCCTCCAATAGAAATGTTTGGAAGATTAGAAACTACTTTTATTTCTTCTGTATAAATGAGCCCCAATTCAGTTGCTCTGTCTATATCAATATATCACTCTCTCATGTCCTGAAGTAAAAGGCGACTAATTATCAATATGGGATTTGCATAACATTCAACTTAAAATTACTTGAGTTTTTTTTTTTATAATTATTTCCATGTTTGAGGGAATCAAAAACATAAAACTAGTTGATTTGTGGTCCTTTTGAAGTTTAGACTTTAGAACCAACAAGAAGGTGGCGCCGGCCTCTATACTAATAGTACATTTACAACCTTCCCTTTCTTTCCCTTCCCTCATAGGCTCATAGTGCTGTCCCAATGCCGCGTTTGGCTACTAACTACAATTATTATTATTGAATTAATTTTAATAATAAGAATGGTGCAATGCAAAACTATAGCCCGCCATTCTGATTCTCCATGGTTGCTCCACTCCACAGTTGGAATTGCTTTGATCAAATTGAATGAACGATCAAGATCTCTTCATGGCCCACAAAACTCCCATTAATATGCCACGTCCATTTACTAAAATATATTAAGGGAGGGAGATTGAAGAGAATAATAGTAACGTAGGTTTTGGGTGGAGATCAAACTCATCAGAGATTTAGTGGGTCCCAATCAGAAGATCTCGTCGCTAACACTGTTTGAAAAAAAGAACCAATCAAACGGCTCTCAAATTAACTCATTCAAAAATGTTCACATCTGATTTAAAGGCTTTTTTTCCTTTGACTATTGGGGTATAAAAATAGTGCCGTGGTATGACAGAAGTCATCAAGTTGAATATAGTATAGTGTAATGTAATTAGTACTTACTACATAAGATTAGGAGTAGCATATATTATATAGTAAAATAAATTTGATTAAGGATGACGTGGAATGCACTAGGTCTAGGGAGGGAGGAGCTCACATGCGGTCCACGTCAAAGGTGGGGTCAGTCACGTGACATAGTAGGGATCAGACGGCTGAGGATGGATTCCTTAGTTGGGTTGGGGTAGGAATTGGTGGTGATGGAGAGGGCATGCCGCATGCGCATGGGAATGGGCCCCACAACCCCAAAAAACACCACCACCACCGCCCACTTGTTACCATCACAAACGCAGCCCTCCATTTTTTCCCTTACTACCTGCCCCTCCAATTTTTCTTTTCAAATCAAAATCAAAGGGGAATTGGGAAAGAGAAGACTTTGGGATTTCGTTTCGAATTAATGGAAGGCCAAGGCGTTACGTTGGTCTAAGAGATTTCGGATTTTGGTTGGGTGCTGCACTGCTGCTATTTCTGGTGGGCCCCGATTAAATTCGAGGGAGATGCCCCACATCTGACGGCTTCAGTTCGCCGCCATTCAATACTACTCCGGTATAGAGTACACTGTAGTACAATTTTTAGGCACTATTCCATTAATATGTTTTCAGTGATACTAAGGGGGCATTTGGTTGGAGTGATCTTGGCAGGTGATCTTAGATCATCCCGTTTAGTTACACTTTTTGGTTTGGTGTGGTAATCCGGATTACCCCTGATCACCCACCCCTCTAAGGGTGATTTGGATCACCACCATAAACCCATATAATCTTTGATCACCGGTGATCTTGCATCACTGATAATCTGTGATCTAGGGGTGATCCTGATCAAACACCCCCTAATAATAATTTTTTTCATTCAAGTTTCACCTCTTAATTTTTTGGGTTTACAAATCATCTCGAGGATAGGATATGTGGAGTCTCGGAGCCAGCCAAATACTTTAACCACCACAAATTTAAGTGTTTATCAACTCTCATTTACATAATTATATATACTAAGATACTAGTTTTTTTAAATATTTATAAGTCAATCTTGTCTGAGCCGAGTAGACTCACAATAAGTGTATAACTTTCTCAATATTAATTTTCTACATTTACAAAACTCGAACTCGAGACCTTATTTAATAGGAACAAGTGTCGAATCATTTGAATCGATGAAATACTAATATTTCGATATTTTGTTTGGTAGGATATATATATATATATATATAATTTAGTACTTAGCAAAATCTACCCACTTTTGATGGGAGAATTCACATCTTGAAAAAAACATATGTACTTCAGTACTTTAATTCAAACTGTTTGACGATTATAACTTTTTTTAAGAGACATTTAAATTAAAAAATAATCTCCATCTTATCTTATTCACACCATCGTACTAAAGCTTATCACCTTGTAGTTTACTATATGAAAATTTTATCTCATTAAAAGGCTAGCTTATATAAGATAATACTCAACATGGAGTATGATAATTTACAAGCTAGCCAGCTCGATCGCTATTACATTTCCCCTTGTGTGCTTGGAGGTAAGATTATGGATCATGTGAATAAATAAAACTAGTGGTAGATGATCAATGATTTGTTACAAAATTTATTGCAGGAATCATCTAAGCTTATCTGCTAATTTTATTCATCATCCTATTTCCAAACACACCCTTATATGACATACATGCATAGCAATTCACATCCACGTGTCAAGCAATTATATATTAATGGAGCTGATCTTGATAGCTTTCTTGTTATGGATAGATAGTTAATTTCTACTGGTTCTCCTCTTATTCTATGGTTGGATGCTTGCTATTCATCTCAAGAATTAGGATTCGAGCCCGATATCATTCATTCTGAAAAAAAAAAAAAAAGATAGTTTATTTGTCTTAAGTTAATATTAATAGATCTCTACTTTCAAATCTCACATCTTCGATGAGGGAATTTTACACATACTATTTTCCAAAATAATAAAGGAAAAGCTAGCACTACTAATTAATTAAGTACTAATTAACATATGATGATTTGTTTTTTCATGTATCTTTGAACATATAATATTGTGTCGAATCAATGATGGTAACACCCGATGACCCAATCTATCGAGAGTCACAAGATTTATATTAGCACCCACAAACTCAACAATCTTGCTTGGATCCCAAGAGAAAAAAACCTCACTTTTTTATTTGTGCATGAATTGATAGTTCAAACTTATATCCTACCTTACCCATTTCTTAATCTTATAATAATATTATCATTCATACAAGGAATCAATTTAAATTGGTTATGTTTAGTACTGCGATGGACTTTGACGCAAAAACCGCCTTTGAATTGAAACAAAATCAAACCATTAATACTCATATAATATATATAAGGGTTTATACACAACACATCGTCATTGAAGTTTAATTAGCAGACTGCATAACTGCACATCGTCAGTGAAATTTAATTATCAAATAATTACCCTTTATATATAATAATTAACGAAACTCTTCATGGAGTTTTAGACAATGCAGGAAGTGGTATTTTTGAAGAAAGAATTTGTCGCTTATTAATCGTTTTCACAGTCCAAAAATGACAATAAAAATCGATGAGTCAATGTAAGCATGTATGTGGGTTAATTAAGGAGCCCAAACAAAGCCTAATTAGCAATTATCATCTATAATCTCATTATGTTGTTCCTTTTATTTTATTTTTCCGCACTTTTCTCCTTAGTTTAGAACGCTATGATTGATCTAGTCAAAGCCAGTGGATGTAAACCACGTGTGCATGTAAAAAATCATAGCTCCAACTGATGTAAGTATTAATTGGGCCCCTTTTTAAAGGGGAGGGGTATAATTAGGTGTTGGTAATGATATAATATCAAAGGAGTTTTGTTCAAAAAGGATAACCACGTGGCCCAACCATTGATATATTGAGAGGTCTATAATCAATCAAATTCATCATTTCCAAAAGGGATCCGGCCAATCACCACCGTTCAATCAATTGTAGCTTAAAGATGCGATCACCCTTTTTCCCTTCCATGGTGACTTGAACTTTATAGCCGAAAAAGAAAAAAAAATGAACCGTAGTCTCTTAAGTGACAAGTGAAATGAAATAAACTGATTTTGCATGTGAACGGTTAGGGAGCGTTTGGAGCTGAACTTTTTATTTTCTTGTTATTCAAATTTCTCACTTTTCTTTGGCTTCTTTTTTCGGGTTAATTAACATCGGATTAGATAGATAAGTCAAATTAATTAGTTTAATTAGTTATACTGAGCTGTTTTCGTACGAGTAAGCAAAAACAAATAAAGGGTTTTGTTGTATATATAATAATCCACTATCTTCTTTTCACCAATATTAGGACAAAAAACATAAAGAAGCATTCGTCTTTAACGTAACCAAATGTTTATAGTGAATAATGTGTGGAGGGAACAATTTGAAAGTAATGGGTTTAAAGGTAATTAAATAATAATGATTAATTTGTGGGTAAAGAAAAGAAAAGGGTTAGAAATAATTAAAAGTGTATATGGAAAAAGGTTATATATATATATAGTTGAAAATTTAATACTATAGCGTACAGAGCTGGCCCTGTTGGGAGACTCACCCACCATAACTAGGTGCGCGACGCGGGTTGGATCCGGATTAGTCAGGCCAAAGCTTTGGGTACCGTATGGACTACCAGAAAAATTTAATACTATATACTAATACAATCATAATCATTTATGCATGTTATATATAGATGTTGTAATGAGGTAATCTATAGCTAATTAAGCCTTCAGCTTTGATCTCACGTGTAATATTATATATACTTTTTCAACATTTTTTCTATATAAGTTTAATGAAATTATCTCAACTTCTTTTGAGCAAACTTTTGCACCATATTGATTCATTGATTTATTATGTTCTATATATTTATATCCTCATAAAGAAGAAAAGCCAAAAAGAAAGGGGAAAAAAGGGCAAAGTTTTTTTTTTGGTAAAGAAATAAGGGCAAAGCTGCTTGAATATGATCAGATGGACATGCCATCAACTTGTATATATATATAATTTTTTTTCTTTTGAAAAAGATGTGAAAATGCATGCAAAAACAAAAGTTTTCCCCTTCAATTAATGTTCTAAATCTCTAAGTAATTTGTATGGTCGACCTATAGTCAAGCAAATTAGACACGCCATTTTGCTTTGTCTTTTTAACAATAATAATCCTTTAAAACATACGTACGTACGTAACTTTACGTATATATATATTCTTGGTGGATAATGTGCAATGAGCATGCAGCATTAATTTGGCCAGAAAATTAATTAATGGGGTTAAATATTTGCTCAAGTTATATATATTTTGGCTAAGATGATTACCATAAAATAAAATGTGGATAGTGAGTCATTTTACGTGCATGCTAGCTAGCTCCACACACAAAAAAAAAAAAATAATTATGGGAGAAATTAATAAAACACCGTACTTTGAATAAATTTAAAAATAATTTGATGAGTTTGGTACACTTTGCTCAACCTTAGTGGTGTCATATATTACATTACATGTTCCATGGACCAATTCACCATCTGCAATTAAAAGAGTTGGGTCCCAAAAAAATTTGTTTGATGATCTTTGTTTTTGTTCTTTTGCCTCTTTTTTCATTCAAAATTATTCATTAACTATATATATATATAGCAGCAATTAATGATATTATAAACTTTCTATATATTTTTCTTTTCCATGAACCCTTTTTTGTCCTTTGCTTTACCTTCTTTTTTTTTTTTTTCTAATTCCTTCGCATTTTCTTCTAAAACTAGTCAACCCAAGTCAATTGAGAGAATTAAAATGAAAACAAAAACAATTAATCGTGTTTTAAATTTTAATTGCTGACATAAAAAAAAAAGTTGAGAAAATTGAGATGATTTGGTCAGGAAAAGGAAGGCCATCCAACGCAGGATATGTTAATATACACACATAAACCACCCAAATTTTTTATTCACAAAATTATAGAAAATTAATATATTTGCAGAAACAAATATTCCCACTTAGGAGTTTAAATAGATTATAAAAATATACACATGTAATAATAATTAATAATATATAAATAAATTTAGAAAAAAACCCATCTCTTTCTTCCTCTCTCTCTAAAGTACACACACAACCCATAAAGCAAGGTGATACATATAGAACGTCCTCAAAAACCAGCAAATATTTCATTTTCCCCTGCTTTTCATTAAAACCAGTTTCGAGAGGAAACGTTTTTTCACCTTTTTCTTTCTTATATTTGAAAAAGATATACTATTCATTTCCCTTCTTCTTCTTCTTCTTCTTCTTCTTCAGTTTCATCCATGGATACTGCTCAATGGCCACAGGTAGAGAGATCTCTGCTGCCTCTTGTTTTTTTCTTCCATGAGACCTTTTAGCTTTAGGGAAAAAAAGGGAATAATTTAGAGTCAATTGTATGGTTTTGTGTTTTTCTTTTTGCTTGTTTAATGGGTATACTTTTCTTTGCAAAAGATGATGGTGTTTATAGTGTTCATGGCTATAGTTGAAAGTCCCCACTCAATTGGATTTAGTTTTTATCAGTTCTTCAAAAACCATTTTGCACTTTACCTTTCTCTTTTGCTTATGGGGAGAGATAAAGGAAAGGAAAGGAAAGGAAGCTCCTTTTTCATTTTAATTTAATTTTTATCTTTTTTTATTTTCTCACCCTTTTCTTTTCCCCTTTTTCTCTTTTATATTTGGCTGTTTATAATCTTGGAAAGTGGAAAGCAGTTACCTTGTTTGGTTTTTTTCGTTTGTCTACTGCTATATGATATGAATATCTCTTCTTTTTTAATCTTCAGTTTTTTCAGTGCCCTCTGATCATCTTTTTGTGTTTTTGATCTTTGTTTTGTGTTTTTTTTTTCATTCATAGTATATTATAGTATCTCTTTCTTTTGCATTTAACTTGTTTGTGTTTTTGTTTCTATGTAATCTAAACTCTAAATTTTCTCTAGGAGATTGTGGTGAAACCAATAGAAGAAATAGTGGTGACAAATACATGTCCAAAACCAACAGAGAGGAAGACAAGACCTCAAAAGGAACAAGCTTTGAACTGTCCAAGGTGCAATTCAACAAACACCAAGTTCTGTTATTACAACAACTACAGTCTCACTCAACCTAGGTACTTTTGCAAGACTTGTCGGAGGTATTGGACTGAAGGTGGTTCCCTTAGAAACATTCCTGTCGGCGGCGGCTCAAGGAAGAACAAGAGATCTTCAGTTTCTTCATCAACATCTTCAATCAAAAAGCTTCCTGATTTGGTTACACCTCAAAACCCTAATAAGATCCATGATGGCCAAGATCTCAACCTAGCTTTCCCAGCAAGTCAAGGTTTTAGGAATAATATACCTGAATTGGTTCAACTTCCTAATAATGAAAACAACAATAAGAACAATAACCAAATTCCTTCTTCTTCTTCAACTTCCCCTACTACTACATCTCAACAACTTTCAGCTTTGGAGTTGCTAACTGGAATTTCTTCAAGGGGTTTGAATTCTTTCATTCCCATGCCGGTTACAGATCCTTATACATCTGGGTTTCCTATGCACGAGTTTAAACCCACGCTTAATTTCTCTCTAGATGGGCTTGGGAGTGGATATGGGAGTCTTCATGGAGTTCAAGAAACAACAGGGAGGCTTTTGTTTCCATTTGAAGATCTGAAGCAAGTTTCAAGCACAAATGATATTCATGATCATCACCAGAATAAAGAGCAAGGGGATTCAGCTGGATATTGGACTGGAATGTTAGGTGGTGGATCATGGTAAACAAGAATATTGAAAAGTAATACTACAATATGGGTCTCTTTTCTTTCTTTTTCCTGGGTTTTTTTCTTCTTTTCTTTTTTAACTTTATTAATTTGTTAAGGGTGGGTGACTTTGTTTGGATTTCTTCATTACTAACATATAGGAAATACATGGGTTTATTTAAATGTCCCCCTATAATTAATCCTTCTTCTTAATTATATATTTTCTTTTACTATTTAATGGGAATTTGAAGCTTTTTTTTTTAGGTTGGCTTCATTTGGGATACTGTGTTTTTATGGTAGAAAGAAGAAATCAAGCTAAGCCCAGAAATTTTTTTAGGGTAAAGGTGTAGGAGTAGAGAGACATGCCCTACGCCTTTTATTTCAGGTTGATTTTCTTCCTATATCAAGAGAGCAGAAGCCCTATGCATATGCTTCATTTTTGGTTTGGCTTGGTACAAGTACAAAAAAAATAATAATGTATAATTGTTTCATGTTTGTAAGGGAATTCCGGGTTGGAAATTAATTAAAGACTTTGTTCATAAGTTTCTAATTTCGATTTAGCAAACAAATTGTGTTGTTAATAGTCTTGGATTCTCAAATTGGCTGATTTTGCTGCAATGGGGACTCTTAACTTAATAATTAAATTCTTTCCATCTCTTCTTTCTTTATATTCTTGAATATGTATATTATGTACCCAAATTAAAAGCCAGGGTCTTCATCAGATTATGGCAGAGAAAAGAATAAAGACATTCATATTCCAAAATAAAGCTGTTGAATGGCTTAATTTGTTGCCCATGAAAGCAGGTAGATGGGAAGCCTTTAGATTATAGCTAGAGGGAAGAAGTGCCAGGTAAGAAATCTGATCCTCCCACATGCAATTGTTAAGAGAGAATAACAATTCCTGAATGAATGAATATATTGATGGTAGTAAGTAGAAACTGAAAGTTTTATTTCACTTATTGTGCATATATATAGGCTGCGTTTAGTAAAATGGTGCTGTAGCGGTGCAATTGATACTGTTTAACAACTGTACAGATGAGATTACACTGTACAGATTAGATTAGATACTGTACAGATGAGATTATTAGAGCAACGATTAAATTCTGTTTGGACCCAAAACAGTGATGAAACAATTAAATGATAGTGAAACGGTTACAGATAAGAAGCCATAATATATATATCTAAAATGAAATCTGCCTGATGAAATCCAAAAGCTCACCTACTGATTTTCTATATCCATACAGTTTTAAAGACTAGCTCATCACATTAAAATTTCATTTCTATGAGAGTGATCATTGCTTCCATGGCACACCCAATTTCTTTTTTTTTTTTTTTTTGCCATTTTTTTCTTAATTGAAAGATTGAGAAAGATCTGACAAAGCCTACTTTCTTTGAGTCTCGAAAGAGGGACCCACAAACATTCCCCTCGACAAGTGTGCTGAAAGAATAATACACCCCACTAAGGTTTTTTTTTTTTGGATGAATCCAGATCTAAGTTTTTAGACCTAATATTAATAAACCCACTCTTTTTAATTAGTAATAAAAATATAAATAATGTTAGTTCAATTTTGTTCTTTGCTGTAAGCCACTTAGTGTGCAATGCATAATATCTGGCAAATGGCAAATGTTTTAAAGCCTTCTTCCCCAACCCATCTCTCTCTATCATGGAAGTCTCTTTCCTTTTCTTGCCAAAGTTTAAAACTCTCTCTCATGGTTTATTTTAAGTTAATGACCTGTTGATTTTGCTTTAACTTTCTTCATGGGCTGTTAAAGGAAACCAGAATATCCAGCCACCCCTTCTCCTATAATCCCATGTTTTACATTTTTGTCTAAACAACAACAAGGCCCTGACAAAATCATTTTTTGCCTTAAACAACAAGAATGGGAGCCTCCCTCTGATTCAATTGTTTCCTTAACAAGGAAGCTCTTTTTGGAAAAGATCATAGGGAAAAGGGAGAGGTTAATTTATGGAAAAAGGGATATTTAATTTATTAGCTCTTTGTATTTTTGTTGTCTGGATGGATAGATACTGATAGATAATATTGGGTGATCTGATATAAGACTTGGAAAACCACCTTGAAGTATATAGTTTTTGTAATTTACAATACCCTTTCCATGCACTAAATAAAGGGTATTCCATTTCATTTATTATTAATTATTTAGTGCCTGAAATAGCCAAACGTTCTTTTTTTTTTGAGTCTCAGGTTATTAGGGATCGAATATTAGTCACTGAAACTAAAAATTTGATACTCTCCCATTGAGCAAATATTTGTGAAAATATTCCAATCATCTTTAATACTTAAAAGGCAAATTATACAATACACCGGCGATGGAGTTTAGCAGACTACATAAACGGGTCCTGAAGGGTGACATGTGTCCTCTAGGGATTAGATTGAAATATTTAAAACTTAATTGATTAAAAAAATATATATGTGTCAACTCCATAACCCGCTTGTGGAGTCTAAAATTTACACCGCCGGTGTATCAAATAATTATCATACTTAAAATCATTGAATAATTGAAAAATAATAGGCAAATTATATAATACACCGGCGGTGGAGTTTAGCAGACTACACAAGCAGGTCTTTAAGGGTGATATGTGTCCTTTAGGGACTAGATTGAGATATTTAAAACTTAATTAATTAAAAAATGGACATGTGTCAACTCCATAACCCGTTTGTGGAGTCCAAAATTTACACCGTCGGTGTATCAAATAATTACCCAAAATAATAATCTTATTTATGTTCCACTCATTTGTTGAAGTTATTTTTTAATTTGCAACCAACTTCATTGATCCATGATGTCTGATTTTTTGAAAGAAAGGGAAAAAAAAAAGCCTATTACCACAATTTAGGGGGGAAAACCGATAGCTTTGAGCCTTGTTCGAGCTCTCTCTGAACTTAGACTATAGTTGAGAAGGAAGCCGAAAATGGGTAGAATTATGAAGAAGAATGGTGGAATTTGGTAAACTCGGAAACGTGTGCTCAATAAACACAGGCAGGAGCCAAGAGGCTTCTTTTTGACATATGATCCACGAGTTGCGTCCTACTAATTTAGCTTGCAATTCAAGTCACTGTATTTCACGCATCAAATGCTTCATTTTCATGGCAAGGTGACCCACTGATACTTGTCCTCCAAAATCCAAGGACGTTGGATGCAGCTACGTACTATTCATCAAGACTTTTTGCTTATTTTTCCCCCTTTTCCCATTTTAGCAAAATGGATAATTCAAATATTATACTTGAATTATACAATAAGAAAGATTAATAATTGCTAAAATTTTAAGGCAACACTCCATGCATATGTCGGTTTATCTTGAGAGACAGCAGATTATCATTGTCATCTTCAATTCGCACTTTTGGATTTATCCAATTATTAGACAGCAGAGATTTCTGGGTTGAGCTATAACAAATCAAAACCACCATTTTTTGCTTGGAAAGAAAGTAGGATGAATGTATTGTTCCCTGACATTAATGAAGGAGGGAGGTATATGTATTCACTTCATTGAAGAGAAATAACAATGCCCTTTTCAGTTTCATCATCTGTACAGGGAAATATTACAAAATTATATCGGAATGGCGAAACCATGAAACCTTAGTACTAGAGAAGCAGGACCACCAATTCCTTCACAGTTCAATGATCACCATTGATTCCAAATATGCGGACCTTGTGCATGTTAGGGAACTTTGCTACCACCAGCACGAATACAGCCAGTGTGTTGAAGAAAAGCATTGGATTTTGATAATCCGTCGTGTGTGAGGCGATAAGATACCTGGCAAACCAAATACAGGGTAAGAGAAGAATGACATTAACCATAGTAAGAAGAACAACAGAAAAAATATGGGAGCAGTAAACAGCTTGTTCAATATGAAGAAAAGATGATAAAGTCATCATGAAAGAGAATAATGTCTAGTGAGTAATGTTTGAGCTTTTTCAATCAACCGTTGAACATCATTCTTCAGAAGCACTTCAAAATTTCCATGCAATAATGACACAGAGACGAGAATAAAGTGCACCGCAAATATATTAAGTCATATGCGACAGACTAAGGAAATTGCTTTTATACTAACTGAAACTTTTTTTTTTTATAATGTTATATAACAAATAGAAAGCAGTAATGGTTTTATTCATACAAACCAGTGAAAGCTGCAAATTTCACAATGCCATACAGGGGAAATTTGGCTCCCATGGAGATTCATCCTCAAAAAAATGCATTTATTGATCTTGGGGGTATGAATGACCAAGATAACCCCAATTGAACTAGTGGATCACTAGCGAGGAGGTACAAATCCATCATTTGTCCCTTAAACCTTCCTTTTTTGCCAACTAATCCTTTGAATAACTGTAAATAGATTATGTCTACTAAGCCATAACAAGAAACGATGCTAGTGGGTGTCCCAATGATTGATAATAAATCATCAGGATCTAACAGAAGGTTTGCATATCTAAGTCAAACTTATATACATAAGTTATTGGGAACCATCATTGTAGTTTATTACCTTTTAAGTGAAATGACCTCATCCATGAATTTAAAATGTTGCCTATTTTTTAATCCAGATTTCTGTAAAGGCTTATATAGTGGAGATTGAATACTTACAGCACAACAGGTACAACAGTCAAAAACTTCCTATTGCGAGTGAGTTGCTTGCCATTGTCTATTTGCTCCCACCATGTCAAACCATTGTAGATACCTTGGTCATCAGCGAATGGTGTTCCTTTTTTCCAATGAAAGAAGTGATATGTGACCTAAGGTAAAACGAGAATCCATTCGCAACACATTCATTAAGAAGCATAGAACTCAAAGTTGATGAAATGCTATAGCATTTATAATTATTATAGTGAATGCAGGATAATGTATTGACTCTGTCTCAAGACATAATTATGACAAGCGAATCTCTCACAAATACTATCATTTCCAAAAAGGTCAAACAAGATTCTTCACATTTATATACAGCATATCTGCTATTTAGATATCAAGGAAGAGAAACTTAAACAACTCAAGGCGGCAGGAAATAGAGTTATTGAAGAAACATGCCAAAACATTGAGAAATGAATACCCAATGATGTAAAATTCCAGTTTTTCATACACGATCAACAGAATCAAAGACATCATGAAAACTAGAAATGTATTACTAAAGAATCATGAATTGGAAAATGAAAACATTGCAGATGTTATCCAATCAAATCTTGAGGGATAAACCTGGAAAGGGGAACCTTTACTCTAAGAATGTACAGGTTCATTAGCACTTTACAACCATCTGAACAGTTTGACAAACATCAGATTTAGAAAATCAACATGCCTAAGCCAAGCATATTGATTTGACTAAGTAGGGTGTTATTGCCGACTTTCTCACAAAATTATACATGTCTAGACAGACAAAAAGAAAGGACAAGAATCCATCTCTTACAGGCATGCGATTCATATGAATACACCAATGCAATAGAATTTGAAACAGTTGATACATTAACTTCCTAATAGAAAATTTAGTTTAAAACTTATTTTTTTGTTAAAATGACAGGGAAAAAAAGAAAAAGAGTTTCCAGCTTACTTGCTCATTCTCTTATTGATGAATCTTGAAGCATTTCTACCCTTCTTTTCATTACAAAACTTTTATGAGTATTTGTCTATTGGCATCTAGATATTAAAAAGATGGGTTCAATACATATATCTAATAAATAGTGCAGCAGTTAGTCCTGAAAGTTTTCTCCTCCTTATTTAAGTTAAACCTCCAACAAAATTGCAGATATAGGCATCATACAAGCCAAGAAACTGATGGCAACAATGCATAATTAATTGACAAACACAAGAAATGGAATAAATGCTACAAACTAATTATTAGAGTAGTTGTAATCATAGACATAGACTTCCACCAAATCATAAGTAAGCAAAAACTCAAAATTCAAACTTTTCTAGTATCCCTCTTCAAAAGGCGCAATGCAGGGAACCTGCTAAATCTCCATACTCAAGGCAATCTGCAGAGCTGATCCACAATAATCCCAAAAAGAATTTAACAAATACCGCAAAATTATGTTATTGTTTGCTTGCTAGAATCTCAAGCAATGGTCAAACCCTTGACACATTCTAAAACCCCGTCAAGAAAAGATTTTTATTAAAAAAACATCAATAAAAGGCCAATAAAATAAAAACCCAGATTGGAAATGCAATAAAAAACAAGAAAGAACCCAACTTTTATGATGCAAAATCAAAAAGAAAGAATTGAAGAGCTTACAAAGAAATGGCAGACATGAACAATGGTCCACGCAGTTCCAGGAGACGTAGCAAAGACAGATAAAACGATGAGCCATGAAAAGAAAAGGATCAAGATATAAGTGGTCCAAACTCCTGGATACGTGAACCACTCCGTGTTCCTGTTCAGATCTGTTGGTGGCACAGCTCTCACGTACATCTCTTCTCCTTGTTCTTCTTCCTCTTATTATTACAACTCTGTTTCTTTTATCCCCCAACCTTAAAACTAAATGGATGTTTGATTCAAGAATTGATCGAAATCAGGTGACAGATGTAGGATGATGTTTATCGTTGTTGGTGGGTGTAATCTGGGTTTTACCTATTCAAAAGCTCGCTCTCTTTTTCGTTGTACGATGATGATGTTTTATATAGCTATGGAGCTGTTAGATACAGATTTCAGGGATTTTTCTTCGTTTTTCTCTCTCTCCCTTTTTTTGGCCAAAGATTTTTCTTTTTCTTCCAACGACTATTTGTTATTAATGGTTGAAATAAGATAAGGCGAAGGTTCGAATCAGTTTGGTTACCAATAATAAAGCATTTTCACTAATGATGAAATAAGTCGGTGTTTAAAACTAATTTTGGTATTAAAATTTATAGCTTAGCTTTAATTTAGAAAAAAAAATGGATTTAAAAAATGTGGTTACCAACTAAAAACCAGACAATATCTGACCAAAGCATTAAAAATGAAAAATGCTAACTATAATTAGCAAGCCTGACCACAATCTTGTAATTCTTCTAAGTACAGTGTTATCCATGACTTCAACAGCTTGTTCAAGCTTGTCTGTTTGGTTTATTACAAATCAAGATTCAGATTTTATAAGTATTAGTAATGTGCAAACAACTGTTCTTTTTCTGACAATTATTTTGGTGTCATCCATCCACCAAATGCCAACCTGATTATACACGGCTGAATCTGATAATCTATTTAACCATTTTCTGCATCTAATCATGTATGGAATAATGAGGAGAATTGTGTATGCATTGCAAGTGCCTGGAAACTTCATGGAAATGAAGGGAAAGATGAAGAAGGTAAAAGGATCATGATTCATGTAGACCAATTACTTGATCTTTGTCAGAATTACATGAATGGGGCTTGCCACCTTCAATTCATTTAATAAAAATCTAATCATACAACAACATTAGGGAACAAAATCAAAGGCTAATGGTGGTATTGCCAACTCTATCCAAGCCTTCCATCAATCTTCTCTTTGCTGACTTAGTTCTGTAACACCATACCTCAAATGCCTCGCTCAAATCAGGGTATTTAAGCTGCTCAGTTTTCATCCAGTCTGACAGAATATCGGCTTGATCATTTGATGGCAATGCCAGCACTAACGATACGATTGCCCCCTCAATACTCTGGCATAAGTCTTCATCCATCTTGTAAGGAAAATCCGTCTCCTTGCTGCACTTTGCGTCTAGGAGAGGTTTTATCTTCCTTATATAGGGTAGCCATGTCTTGAGTAATTGGACCCGACATGGTGCAGGGAGAATCACATTGCCATAACCAACTGCTTCGAGCACTTTTCCGGTCACTTCTATAAGCTTAAGCTTCAAACCCCACATGATATTATCGAGTTTCTTGTCTTCGACTACCCCTAATACCTTAGTGGACATTTCAGCCCAACTAGACACAAAGTCCTTCATTAATTCCATTTTAGGGAGTATGTTACAGATCCACTCAACATCAGATAGGCTCTGCAGAATTCTAGTCTCCATGGTCTCATCATTGATGTTGGGAATAACAAGCAACGAAGACAACTCATTGTCAAATGATGAACAAATATGGGAAAGACCTATTTTAACCACTGACTTTACTTCATCATCAGCTGTAACTAGTGGGGTGTCTTCATCGCCTCCAAGCATGAATTCCACTTGTTCTTGTGCAGATGTCTTAAGCTCATCTCCAAAGGGTGGACAGGATCCACCTATGGATGTGGCAAATCGAAATGCTGAAACAAATACATTTTTGGTGGCACTTAAATCTACTGGTTGGATCCTAGCCAATATGGGCATGGCTATTGGACCCAGTTTCGAGACTGCTTTAAGAATTTGCTCCTCTTCCTTGTCCTCCCAAGGAATAGCTTCCAAGTACTGGATGCAGCAGTTTGTAATGTCTTCACAGTGGAAAGCAACTGCTAACTGAAGAATACCAATGGCAGATTTAACTGAGTCCAACGAGTCCAAAAGTGAATCGGTAGGAAGATACAGTAATCTCAAAAGGCTAACATGATAACTGTAAGTATAGTCTGAGCACTCAATCTCAATCCAGGGGCCGGAGTCTGGGATAGAGAGCTGATCGGCAAAGAACCTGCTTTTCTTTATGAGAATGGAGGAGTGGGAGTAGAACCATTCAGGTCTTCCTTCACTATTTCTCAAGCGTATAATGACATCACTTGTACTCTTGTCACCAAGATTGCAAGGCTTGTCTACCGAACTTATAAGGTCCATGTGCAGAGACAAGAAATGTGAAATTCATGCTTTAGATAGCTGAAAGATAAGTTCAAACTGAAGTTTAGCAGAAAAGAAATTTGACTATCAGCTGACAACGATTGAGAAATTATGCAATCCTCCTGTCCACTCTTGCTACAATACAAACTACTATGCAAAGTGGCTGTCCAAGAGAAAGTTAATTAAAGAAGACAAAATGAACTACAAAGCCCCCTCCTCCTCCCCCCAACATCTTTATAAGTAAAGGTGAACAACCATTTCCAATTCTAAAGAGCTGGAGCCAAAAGCTTAATATAATATCTCAGAATATCTGAATCTCAATAATCTAAACACAACCCTTACAATAGACAGTTAAAACTAGACACTTTGCATTTCTGTTTTGTGAGACCTGAAGTAAGACTAAAGGAGGCAATCCTGCTTTACATTCTTTAAACAGAAGTATATCTGAGAAAGAATAAACAAAGGGCCTTGAAACATCTTATTGAATGTCTAGGAAAGCTATATATATTCAATCAAGGAAGAAACAAGACCATATCATGTGAAGGCCCCTGCAAGAAAATTCTGGTTCTAGGGAAATAACTTCATCATCCATTTTATTGTAAAAACATAATGATTAAATGGGTTTTAGATATCACAGAGAAGATTCAGAGTAAAAAATTTAGGCATCATCATAGTTTATGAATGACAGAAGAAATTTAAGTTTCAAAGTTAGACTTTGAGTTATTGGACCTATCTTAATTGATTACTCTTGTGAACCCAACCAATAAACAATATACTTGGAACATAACTTCAAAATTTTCTCTCATATTTTTCCCAGTGCTTCACTAGTAACCAACCATAGGTTTCATAAAAACGAGATCCAAGGACAGGAATTTTCTGAGTTCCTGACATCCCAAAGTGAGTTATCTCTATCAGAAATGCTATACTATTAATTCAAACTTGCCCAAGATTCACAACACAACAAAACCAATAAGCAATCAAACATAATAGTATTGATTACATCAATGAAAAAAGAGAAAAAGAAAGCTTATTAATGAGGAATCTGAATAAAGAAAAAAGTCTAACCTTTTCAAGGACCCAAATTGCATTAAGGGCAGACATAAATTTTCCTCACGTTTAACAGAACAAATCCACCCAAGCAAAGAACACAGATTACAGAACTGCTGCTCTCCTTTGGGTGTTTAGAAACTGAGTTCAGTTTCAGGTAATGAAATGAAACATGGGACAAACCCAAAGCACCTTTTAAGGCAAGTTGTGTAATGACATATCTATCCTCAAAGCTGCATGTTAATTGTTAAACACTTTAAAAAGCGGATTTAAGTTTAACAGAGTTTGAAGGGCAAAAATGTAAACAGAAGGGACATATTAACCTATGATTGCTAAGAAATGATTGGTGGAGAGACGCTGTTATTTTTGTGCTAAGATTAGATGATGAACATCAAGAATTCAACATAAAGAAAAGAACCCATTTTTTCCAATTTACCAACTTCTTAGTTTTATGATGATAGTTTTTCAATTCAGTACTCATAAGATTGGATAAAGTTCTTTACCCAAAAAAAAAAAAAGGATTAGATAAAGTTGTTTTCTTTTTCCCAAAATGAAAATGGAAACTGGATTATAGAGCTGCAAAAGGATAAAAGCTAATTCCCATAACTAACTCACTAGGAAAACAGAAAAAGGGATCAAAAGAGGAAAGAATTTGAGAGTTTTTATTTAAAAAAGAAATTATTTTTAACCTCAACTTGTACAAGTTGCATATGCAAGCTCCAATTTTTTAATGCCCTCTTGGTTAGATGTATAACAGAAAATTGTTTGAATTAAAAAACTACCACTAGCTAGTATACGATACTATGATTTTGCATTCACCTAAAAAAAGTATACTAATATTATTATGTACACGTATGCATGAATTATACGTATCCTACGATATTGATAACTGTATGCATGTATGTGAAAATGAAATAAATAATTAAGTATCAAAGGCTTTACGTTATAGTTTTTGTTATATTCCTTTTGTAACAACAAAATAGTAGGAATAATTCATTCTCCAAATTGGTGAATTTGGAATATTTTTCTATACATACATATATACATCCAAAATATTTATAATTCTGTTCAATTAAATTATATATAGGGCAAATGCAAGCCGAGTGCAAGGTTTACTGCAAATGTGGTCATTGATTCGAGTCTGAGTAAACACAAAGTTTTTCTATGTTATGATCCACTCTTGACACACCTCACTACTGATTGCAGGTGTGCCCCTCGCTATGGAGTCACTAGGGTGTAAGAGGGAGTAGGGGACTTAGAGCCCCTAGGGGTC
>AWUE01014579.1:0-35000 GCA_001974825.2 Corchorus olitorius
AGAGAGAGAGAGAGAGCTTAATTTTGTATATGGACACTTTACCATGTGATTAGAAATTAAAAGCTTTAGGTTGGCTAGTGATAGATAAAGGTATGATGAACATCTCAAAGTTGAACTAATTAAAAAGATAAGTATAGTAGTAGTACTATTATCAAAAAAAAGTATAGTAGTAGTACTACTAATATATATATATATATACTAATAAAAGATTACCAAACCTGCCACTTGCACAAGTTGCAGTTATGATTAACCAGTAGCAATCTAGAAAAGTACTACTACACATTCCAAAGTGTGACAGTGACTAAAACCTATGTGTTGTTATAAAAATTGGACGGCGGAAAAACCCATGGGACTAGTCCATGAATTTTGAGCCAAAATAGGTTCAATGTCTTGAGATTTTTTAGTGAAAATCGGTTTTGTATTGATATATGTCACAAAAATAAGCAATGGGTGTGTAGTGAATAAGATCATCTTTCTTCAAAATGGCCAGATTTGACAATTATATTTATAATATGTCACTTTCCTTGGTTTATTTTTCTTTACTCTAGTAGTATTAATGAAAAATGCAGATGATTTTGAACTTCTATCACCTGCTGCTATAAATCTTCACCTAACATTTCTATACTAGTTTGGGTAATAATTAAGTGAAATTATTTAAGTGCTAGCTAGTGTGTTTGTTTAACTTATTGATTGAACACCGGCCAGAAGACAAAAATTTAATTGAATTGAACTAATAAGTTATTACTCATGGAAGATATTTGGAAATGGTGGATGGAACGACATCATTTATATCAAAGTGACACGTTCATTTGCTGCCTTGTCATGTGAAGAGTGCAGACAGAACATATATAAAGCTTAAGTTTCTCACCTAAAAAGGGTCACTAGCAATAAAAACGACCTTGTTAGAAATGTGATGAGAAACCCATTTCACTTGATCAAACTCTTATGAGAATCACTTATATATTGTAAGGCTTGGAATCGATTTCATTTCATTTATTGCAAAATTAGTAATCAGAAAGTTACTCCACCTATAGCTACGTACAGTCCATATATATATATGTAACCCCCAATTCCCAACTCTTTGATTTCTTACATATCCGATATCCCACAAGTATTGTATTATGGCCTCATCATCATCAAAACATCTGGTCGTTTCCCTTTTGGTTTTTGTCCTGCTCTTTTCCCTTTCTGTCGCAGGGCTTCATGGTATTCCTAATCCTAATTAGTAGCTAATTATGCAAGTTTCTCATTCTTCTAAGTTTTTTTTTTTTTTTGGAAATGTTTTATGTGGTGCAGAAGATTTAGGGCATAAGAAAGAGGGGGAAAAGGCAAAAGGATGCCATTTGGCGGGAAGATGCGGATCCAGAGCAGATTGTCGACAACCATGCGCTGCTTTGGGCCGCAACCCTTATGCCGTCAAGTGTGTTTCTTTCCCCGGTGGAGGAAACCATTGCTGTTGTATTGACTCTTGAATTCTTTTAAATTGAAATCAATTTGGTTAATAATTTTCTCACCATGCCATGGAATTGCAATATCTTTGTTTGTAAGTTGTAATAATAATGGAAATCAAGAATGTTAGAAATTTCAAACCTTAGTTTTTTTTTTCTTTAAATCCAATCGGTTTAATGCCCAAAATCTCTCTGAAGTATCACAGAAAGGATACTTTGCCCCCTAATCTTTTTTTTTTCAACTTTACCCCCTGAACTATGAAAAAAGGACATTTTACCACCTACTGTGACAGAATTTAGTCATGTGTGTGCACACTACTAACAGGTCTGTTAACTCGAGGTTGTCTGTATGGAATTCCCACGTAAGTTAAAAGTGGCCCCACGTCAACCTTTTTTACCCTTCAGATTTTGATAAAAATCCGGTTGGGATCCATTTTTTGGCTGTCGTGAAAATTCCTCGTCAACAAAAAACCTCGAGTTAACATACCTGTTAGTCATGTGCACGCACGAGACTGAATTCTCTTACAGCCGAAGACAAAATGTCTTTTATTTCATAATTTAGGGCGCAAAGTTGGACTAAAAAAGGATTAAGGGGCAAAGTGTTTTTTGTGATACTTCATGGGATTTGGGGCATTAAGCCAAATCCAATCTGTCTATCTTCTATATCCAAAAGCTCTTCCATTTATGTATGGTATAAGCATGGCCCAACATTGAAAGATTGTAAGTATATACAAAAAGCCCAATCTCTAAATTCCATAAGCTATAAAGGCCCCATGTTCAATTGGGCTGAGAAAAACCCAGAAAAGGGACAAATTTTGGAAAGGGGTGAGTCAGAGAAAATTATTAAAAGGAGAAAAATTGAGAGAAATTACGTAGGAGTATGATCATCATCATCATCATAATGAGAAGTGGAAAAGTAATGATTCCACCCAAAAACAAGGTGGGGTGACGTGGCAAAAAGGACAGAAATGGGGACCACGTGGAGGGGAAGTGGGAGTGGAGTGTGGTCCCAGCAACAGTGAGAGAGAGAGAGGCTGGGCCTTGTTCGGGGTTCCCCAGAAGAAAGAAGGCCCAGCCATTGCCCTTAGACCCAGACAGACAGTACAGGTGAAAAAGCATCTGAGCCCTCCGGCTACTTGCCCCCTCTATCACCGGCATTTCCCTTCCACCTCAAAATAACCGCCATCTGATTGACACGTCAATCAATATCATAATCTGTTCCTCCACGTGTCACCTCCTCACTCGCTCTCTCTTTCCATTTTTATTTTTGGTTCTCCCATTTCCCTACTATACGTCATTATTGCATTTCTAGGTTTTTTCTTTACCATAATGTAATTATTATCTCATTTGTTTAACTTTAATGTAGTATAATAAATTTTCAAGTAATAATCCAAATTCTTAAACATGATCTACGGGTATTCTGAATGATTAGAGAATATCGATTCGAATGAAGATTATGATACGTTCAAACTAAAGATTTATTCTCATGATGAATCATCAATCTTCTTTATCTCATAGTTCTAGAATGTAGTTTTTTTTTTTTTTTAAATGAAAACAATGTAGTATTGAATTTTTAAATTTAATTATATATTTTCCACTGAAATTTTTCATTTATATTGTCTCCAATTAGCATAATCCAAAAAAATGGCAAACTCTTGGTAAATAGTTAGGCCCAGTTATTTTTAGATAAGAATCATTTTCATTAAAGAGATTGGGATTACAAACGCACAAGCAGACCCGTACACCGTTACATGATTAGCTACAATACAGAAATGCTAATCTATGAGCCAACAAACCCCTTCCCCAACAAACAAACCCAGTGAAATCTCATTACAATTCAAATAAATCTCTATACCCAAACATCTAAATGAGAATTCAACCCAAACTAGAAACTAAACCATGAATAAACTACATATATACCTACCAAATAAACAAACAAATTACAAACAAACTCACATCCCGTGAGAGTTGAACTTAAGACCTCTTAATCTAGGTAGACTGGAACTAAGAGTCCAGTACTCTACCACCAGGCCAAATGCCTGATGGCACTAGGCCCAGTTATTAATGTATTAAAAGTAAGGAAAAGGAAATAGTAGCTAGATAATAGGTAGAGATTAATATGTTCTCCAACCAAAATTTTAATTACTACCTGGCTTCTAATTTAGATGATTAATGGTTTAAATAAGGGTTTAACGTTTGTCAAAATACTTAAATAAGGGTTTGATCTTTTAATTTAGCTAAATAAGAGCCTAACATTTGCCAGAATGCTCAAATAATGACCTGATTTTTAACGTTTGTTAAAATGCTCAAATAAGGGTTTGGTGTCGAAAATTCTCACACGTCATCCAAACTTATGTCATGTCCTTATTTTAACATTTTCGATAACGTTAGACCCTTATTTGATCAAATTAAAAAATTATATCTTTATTTGAACATTTTATCAAACGTTAGACCCTTATTTAAGCAGATTCCTCCCGATCATTTCCAAGGTAAATTAGATGAAAAAAAAAATTGTTCTGTAACAGTAATATTGTGATTGATTACGAAGTTTAGGGTTCCAAGGAAGGGAGAATCCAAACTGTGAAGAGACAGATGTTTGTAGCAAAGAAGGGTGGACATTCTCTGATAAACAATTTTCTCTTCTGTTCTTTCATTTTTTATTTTATTTTATTTTTAAATAATAATCAGGGGGTTGGAAATAATTGTCGGGAGTGATGTTTTTATTTTGGGTCATATTGAGTTTCCAAGGATGGGCCCCGCTAAGCATTGTTTTGGGGGACCTAAAAAGAGTGGGCCAAAATAGCCCTGCAACTAAGCATAGCCAGAGAGACCACTTTTCCCTTGTTTGTTTTGTTTTGCTTCCTTTTTGAATGTACAGAGTTTTCATGATTGGTTCATTAGTGGGTTAATAAACTCTCTTTCCCTTTTGCTAATAAATGCTTCTCCATTTCTTCCTTCTTCTTCCCTTTGCTTTTACAATGCAAAATGCATGCAACTCAATTGCCCTATTTCCAGTCAACTTCTTTTATTATTATTGCTTTCTTTTTCTATATATAAAATCTCAATTCATTTCTCATGGCGTGACATTTGGGAGCTACTATAAGCAATCATATTTCAATCTACCTATCAATGGCTTCAATGGGTATCCATTTTTATGACTCAATTCTCATTTCTTATGGTAATAACTTGTAATTTTAAACTTTGCTTTCTTTGTTTCTACATTAAAAGCAAAACAATAAGGACAAAAATCTTCAAACCCCATTTGTCTCCTAACTAAATCACAATTTACTAGCCTTCTAGTTGAGTGTTATTTCCATTTTATTTTAATTTTCCAGTTGGTAAGTGGACACAATCCATATCTCTGTTTTAATGATGTTGCAAAACAGCTAACAATTTGCATATTTTGGTCATACAAAACAAACAGCTGCTTTAATACTTTTTTATCTTTCACAAGCTATTTAGGTACAATATTTTGCAGTTTGCCCGCCTCACACTTGATTGCAATTGAAAATGTGAGGTGAATTCACACTTGACCAAGGCTGCGTTTAGTAGAGCAGTGTGATTGATACTGTTTAGCAACTGTAGATGAGATTACACTGTACAGATTAGATTAGGTATTGTACATATGAGATTATTAGAGCAGCGATTGAAACGAAGTTTACACTTAAGGTTCATTTGAACCCAAAACGGTGGTGAAACAGTTACAGATACACGACTAGAGGTTAAATTAAAAAGTACAGATAAAAAACTTTTTTTTAATAGTTTTCGTGGTAATCTGTTCCCATGGAAATGGAATTATTTGGGTTTTCCTTCCGGTTGATTAGCATTTCTGTAGCACTTTTACTGGACAATATTCATACATATATATAAGCTTATGTGGCAAACTTCATTGCTTTGTCAGCTTTGGTTTACCCAATAAAAAGGAGTGAAGATTCCTTGTAAGCTTTTGTGTGTTTTAGGGTACACACATAGAAATTTGAGAATTCCTAAAGTAAAGCAAATGCTTCTACTGTTATGTTATGGGGTCGTCGATTTAAGACGAAAAATTAAACCCAATAGTATTTTCCTTTTTCCAGGGGTGAAAAAATATTGCATTTTCCTTTTTCATTCATTCAATGGCTAGGCCAAGGCCATGAAAACAAAAAGGGAAAAAAAAAGTATTTGTAATTGTGGTTGCTAAATATACAAGCAAAGGAAAGTACGAAGGAATCAA
This sequence comes from Corchorus olitorius, assembly GCA_001974825.2. NCBI lineage: Eukaryota > Viridiplantae > Streptophyta > Magnoliopsida > Malvales > Malvaceae > Corchorus > Corchorus olitorius. Next base: position 5,662 of record AWUE01014579.1, read on the forward strand.
AAGCTTTTCTGAACATTTCTGTACATTTTTGCAGTCATATAATGATCACAATTACAAACTACAAAGTCTTCAAAAGTGGTCACCACTTCTAATGAAAACTCTCGACTAAGTCGATAGCTATATACTATATTTCTAGATCACTCTTCTGATCATAATTCATAACCCTTTTTCTTCTTTAACCTGATAATTGACTCAGTTTTTGATTGGCTGATCTTTACTCTCTCTATAGATAATGTAATAATTTAATTTACATAATGGGCGGTCCTTTATTTCTGTAAAAGATTGATCAGGAAAATAAATATCTTTGCTTCAACTTTGTTATTACAAGGAAGGATCTTAGTTTCAGTTTGACAATATTGTCAAATGAAACCAATCACAATAATTATGAACTACACAATACTATAAAGTTGAATGATGAAGGAAAGAGAATCCAATAAATGGTTGAGAAAGGTTTCAAGTTTCAACTCTAGCCATAGCAACTAATTAGCAAGCCTTGTCACCCTTGTAGAGCAGCATCTAGGGTTTTTGATGAGTACGTAGATGATATAATTATTATTATTATGTGAAATGAAATCGACATACTATATATGTTTAGACATCCTTTGGTCTTACATGTTAATTGGGTGAAAAATTCTTGACTTTTTGTGTTACCGAGTGTCTCTCTTTTTTTTTTTGGTAAAAACTGAACATAAACATAATCAAGTTAAAGTAAAACCATGAGAGAAAGCAACCCCTCTCGCATCCGCTTCCAGAGCAGTTAAAACAGTCTCAGGTGGGGATGTTAGCAGAGTCTTTGCTTAATAGTCAGGTACACTTTTAAATATTCTACTACTATGTTATATATGGCGATATATTCCCTAGTGAATGTGAAAATCTTTTGTTTTCAAAACTACTCGGAATCAATCAATGCATAATGCAATATATATTAATCTATATATTTTTATAGTATAATAATGATTCATATATAGTGTAATTATATCATGATTCTCATGTTGTCAAGAAATTAATATGTAATAATCTACCTCATTATGGTGCTTTAATTGAAATTAAGTAGAGTCCTCAAAAGACATTAATTGCGGCCTATAACTAGCTAGTATATGTATATATTCACCATCTGAGGGATATAGTAGAAATTGGAATTCAGATCAAGTGCCTGAAAAAGAATCCTTTATGTTAAACAATTTAGGAATAGGTGCCAAATTCAAATAAGCATGGAGCTAAAGTATAATTAACATGATCAGAAAATATAGTAGTCTTGTGTTGTGTGTGTTTACAATTTGGCGAAGAAAACTTTTGAAAAATTAATTATGATCATAACTTTAATAAATTTTCTTTATACAAGAAAGACAAAGCACTTTGTTCAAAGAACCAACAAATTATCTGTCATTCCTAGTGATTTCTCGAGCTCAAATTGCAAAAAAGATTGGGGTAATAATATTGCCTAGTTGGGTTATAAGTATTATTATTGTTATTATTAATTATTATCAAATAGATACAAAAAAAAAAAGGGAGCCCCATATATATATATATATATATATATATATATATTCTCTTTACCTTAAGTCAAAACTCACAAAGTTAAAAGAAATCAATCACATGCGACACTGTGGGTAGAAAGAGACATAACATAATAACCCTCAATAATAGTTTCTGTCCGATAGCCCTTAAATTGGACCCCTTTTGCCCTTTTTTTAGGGCAAAGCATGTTTTCCATAAAAGAGAATAAAAGCTAATTTGATCATGTACATTTTCGAAGGACACAATAATTTAAGCAAAATCTCAGTTGTTATTTGTGATTTTTTTTTTTCTCTATCTCTTTTTTTAACTTTTTTTTTTTGGTAGAAAAGGAGTTGCATAATATTAGAAAGAAGAAATAAGTCTAGGGACAGCAATCCCCTTATAATCTAGTACAATCAAATCCGAAATAAAAGAGGGAAAATCCAAAAACACAATAACAGTTCCAGCACTAGATTCATCAAATTGCCTAGCATAATTAGCCATTCAATCCGCAACTCGATTGGTCTCCCTGAATGAGTGCTTGAGCATGCAAATCAAAAAACTTTACTTCAGTGACCTGCAATCATCAATAAGGTTGCCTAACGGATGCCCTTTCTTCTGCATCTCTTTTTTAATTTCAAATCAATATCCCACATAGCTAGGAACATCTTATGACTTGATTCAAACTGTCAATTTATTAAGTTTATAGTATATATAATTCATCAACTTTAATTTGGTTGCTAATATAATGCAAGCAGCTGTGGATCACTCTTTAATTAATTTGTTCTTTAACATAAACAACAAAAAGGGAAAGTTAAAAGATGAAAAAAGGATCATATAGTTCATGAGACATTAATGAACCTAAATCTTGCTCTTAGATTTAATTCTCCTCTTTTAATTAGCAGAACAACAAAAGAGAAAAGGTGAAAAATAAGGGCTTTTTTGATGCCGTTGACTTAATTCTCAACGGCTATGATGAAGCTTGTGGTGGATGTAGGAGACAGAATCATAAGCTTTTGCTATCTAAAAGAATTGAATTTAATTTGTAAAATTTTTTTGTTGATGGAACGATCGATGCTAAATATGAATAATGTAGCAAAACTTTGCGTCTGTAATCACTTAAGTGGATCGTTTCATTCATCTCTTTCCTTCTTTCTTTCTCTTTTCTCATCAGCAGCATTACCTACCCACTAAAGGGAAGTGGGCTATTGGCCATGACGTTTAAAAACAAAAAACCTTATTATTACCAATGCTAACCAACCAATTAACAGCAAAATGAATGTGTTTGATGAAAAAATGAAAAGCTTGTTTTTTCGAATTTGTATTTTGCTTTTCAATCATTTTTGTTTCTTAGACATAACAATAATTAATGGTTTGTTTTTTTTTGCCCTAGATTAATCATAGTAAAATCAAGACAAGGAGCAAAGCTAAAGGGGGTCCTTAATTTAGATTCAATGCATGTCGTAGGATCAATGTAGGGTTTCAAATGGTGGAGGATTTGGACAAGGAAGTGGCCAAACACAAATGGAAATAAAAGGAGATTTTCATTCGAGTACTTTATAATACTAGAATTTGGTAGTAATTTTTGTATTGCTATATGTAATTTAAGTCAAGATTCTCAGACTATGAGAAAAGATTGAGAAAATATTAATGGGGACCCCCCATGTATCCATCTCTCATGCACTAGTGCCCCAACATTCCTTTCATTCTATCATGAAGAATAATGCATGTCTCCTTAGCTTTTAGAGATTGGACCTTGGATACCCTACATTTTTCAGAAAGAGATAGAGGGAAAAAAAGAGAGAAAAGATACCCAGCTTTAAATCTTTGGACTTGAATCTGTACAAGAAGAAGAAGAAAAAGAAATTTTTTTTGTTGATTATGTTTAGGGATTCAAAGAGCTAGTTAGAACTCTAGAGTAAGAACAAAATTGTAGCTGGTAAAATCTATATTCAATGTAGGAGTTGTAGCTAGGGACAGTACTGTCTCCAATCTCCATATATGAGGTTATGATCAATTCATCGTTTTTAACATTGTAAAAAAAGATATTTATAATTATAAGACCATATACATGGGAGACTTAGCCATCTACATATATGTTTCTACGTCTCTATACCAATGATAATGCATATGGATGATTATGGGTGGTTTATTTACCTTCTTATTTGTAATCCTTCTCCTTAATTAATTACAGAAGTAGCGCGGCCGTTTGATTAAAAAAAATAGTGTATATGGATAATAATCTCATCATTAATTTTACTTAATTGTCCTATATATATATATATAACATGGCTAAGATATTTATCTCATCATATATATAGTTTTGGGAATTGGAATTCTAATTTGGGTTCTCTCTCTTTATAAAGAAACTAATGGAAATAATTCGATCTTTTTCCTCTCCCTTTATCTAGTTTGGACTTTTTGGAGGATTGATCAATATATGATATGATACGATCTACTTTAAAGCCTTTTTTGTTTCTTTACTTTGTTGTGTTTTTAATTAATGAGGTTGCCAATGCATTAAGGCTTAAGCTATATATTGGAATGATTACACATGCAAAAAGATCGATGGTTCTTTTTAATTTACTAATATATATAGTGTAGAAATTATGTAAGACTTTCATTTGTTTTCCAATACTTTGACAACGGAAGGACTTGGACTAATCAATCATATATCTAAACTAATAAAGCAATTATATTATATACTATCATTCTTCAAAATAAAAAACGCAATTACTATCCAGACCAAATTTTGACTTTAAATTATTTTAACAGGTAGGAAATGGGAAAACTTACAAAGGCTGAAAAATGAGATGATGAATATAAATTGTGATTGAAATTGAGATGATCGATCGTGACAGATCGATCTGCATGTTTAAAGCTTAATTAAACTTCATATAGTATGTGTTTCTTTAATCTTTTTTCTTTTTTTGCCCTTGTCCATTGGAGAAGAACGAAAATCCTCTGTCCCAATTTTGGTGTCCCACCCATCAAATAATGACACGTATCACTTTTCAATTTTTAATGTTATTCCTCGTTTGGATAATTAAATTAAATTTTATATTTTCATTCTAAAATCCTATGGGGAATATATTAAAATTTAGGACTAACCCTTATATATAATTATTTATTGTTAATTTGGGGTTAAACCTAGTGTTTATGTGGGTTTCTTATTTTATTTTCTTGTATAAATATTACTTGTTAAAACTTAAAAACAAACAGGGTATAACACAAGGGACATGTAACATGATTTGGTGAATGGAGCATGGAGTATGGAGTGGGGCATAATATTTGGGACAGGGGATATATATATCTATATACTATATAAGTCTAAACTTCAAAACCATTGACCTGAAATATCTAAAATAACCTTTTTAATTTTAAAAGTTTAGTATTCATTTAAAGGGTAAACATGTATTTATCAAATTAAACTTTTAAGATTCAATATGTAATTTCATTTATCAATTAAATTAAATATATTATTATATTAAAATTTATAATTTCTTTTACCGCACCCTTATTTCAATTAATTTTTAATTCCTATGGAGTCATTGTGTCCAACATCCTGCTTCTCCAAGCTCTTCTGATTTCCAAGATTCTCAAGAATACCTCAAATCCAATTGTTTTTTTCCTTTCTTTGTTTCGATTTTGCTTTTAACGAACAAACCAATCAATTTTTTTTTTAAATACAAACCAATCAATTTTCAACCATAAGCAAACTTTCAAATAAAATGACAATGGAAAAAAAATTCCAAATCTTAGCCACCATTTCTATAAAGCGAAAAAGGAAGATAGAGTTCTTTGGTGGAAGATTTATTGGACGAGGCTAATCTAAGAAATAATTTTCCCAAAAGCCGTCAAAGCCTGATAAAAGTCATGAATTGGGTGCAAAATGCAAATCATGGTTTTTGGTGGAAACATAAATGGGTTTTGCAATTTCGAGATGAAAAGTAACAAATCAAATGGTGGGGGATCTTGGCAATGGTTTTGATGCTGAAACAAAAACCTTGAATTAATATTTTTTCAATCATGAACGATTTTTTAAAAAAAGAAATATTATTAAAAAATATTAAATTATCTGTAATTAGTTACGTTGATAGATAGTTTATGGAAAAGAGTAAAACATGTTTTTGGTTGAATAATCCTATGTGATGCATTTTATTGAGAAAGCTCAAAATGTATGATGTGGCATTCTACTATTGGAGGGTGTAAAAATACTATTTTATAGGCAGAGCTTATCAAACTTTTTCTCGTAATATATACAATAACTAAAATACTTACATTAATTAAATGTAATACTATAATAACTGAAATACTTACATTAATTAAATTCTTAGGTATTTTTTTAATTCAAATTCTTAGGTATTTGTGCAAACGTATTGACTAAAAAGAAATATTGTTTTGTTGGCAAAAAAAAAAATTTTGTTTCCTTAATAATAAATAAATCGGATCTTTAATATCTTTTATAATTTTGAAATTTTGTTTGACATTGATGTAATTTAATTTAATAAATCAACCACTAATGTTCAACTAATTTTTTTTGGTATAGTTCTATATATATAATAGTAATGTGTTGTATCTTATTCACTATAACTTTGTTAGTAATCTTAGACTTAAAAAATTAATAACATTCACCATTGATAAATAAATCGGATCTTTAATATCTTTTATAATTTTGAAATTTTGTTTGACATTGATCTAATTTAATTTAATAAATCAACCACTAATGTTCAACTAATTTTTTTTGGTATAGTTTTATATATAATAATAATGTGTTGTATCTTATTCACTACAACTTTGTTAGTAATCTTAGACTTAAAAAATTAATAACATTCACCATTGATAAAGTTATTAAGCATGTAAGGTTGCTACATTTCTTGATATAATACTATAGTTTAGCTTTCTAATTAGTAAACATAAATGAGAAATTTGATAACCAAAATTGCTAAGAATGTAAGGTTATTAAATTAGTTGAAAGTTATCTAAAAAATATTAGTTGAAAGTAGTATAATGCCTTTTTAATGATCATTATAGTTTTTTTTTTTGTAACCTTAAATAAGATCATTACCTTTTTGCTATGTTATTTTAGATCACATTGATCATTCATTAATTTGGTAGAGTTATAGCAAGATATCAAATTTAATTTTACTTCAACTTGCCAAAGATATGCATATATAGTATATAAATTATATCTCTATCACCAAAAAAAAAAAGGAAGGACATATGAATTAGTAACTAGGAACCAATTTTGTACACCTAATTTTATTCTCCCTCAGTCCCTAATTAGATGTCCACTCTTGGTCAACAAACACTAAACTTTGACCATTATTTATAAAAAAAATATGTAAAATTTAATTTTAAAAAAATATGTGTTGGAAAGTTTGTAATTCAAAGTTTACAAGTATTATTTTTAAAAATTATTTTGCTTAATATATTTTTTATAAACAATGGTCAAAATTTAAGGTTACTTAATTTTTATTGATAGCATTGTAGCCTTTTTAATAACATCTAAAGGTTTTTTTTGGGGTTACTTATGTAAGAAAATCGGTATTAATTACTTACTAAAGATGTAAGATATCAATTAAGAATATAATTAAGGTTGTTAAATTTGTTGATAGCATCATACCTCGGTCTTAAAACGTCTTTTTTAGACATCTAATAAAAAAACATGTCACTCGATAAGTCTCGGTTCGAAAACGTCTTTTTTTATGCATCTAATAAAGAACATGTCACTTGATATTTGATTAATAATACTATCTATGTAACAATACTGGATTAATTCTAACTAAAGTTATCTAATTAAACATAAAAGTAATAATAAAATGCAATAGATGTAACATAAAATCAAGAAAAAATATTGTAATTAAGTTTCTTTACAACTTTGCCTTAATTGATGTTAAAAAATTTCGAAAGATTTAATTTGAGGTGAAAACGAATTAATTTTGCAAAAGAATATGAAATCCAAAAATAGAAGAAGAAAGAAAAATCGAGCTTTCTATATTCCAAAAACGATACTTGCTGTATTCAATTAAAAATAAAAAGCTGATTCTCATCCATTTCAAGAGCTTCATAGTTTGAAATTTTAGATAAGTTTCAATTGTTAAACCAATAAATTTTCCTACGTATCATGAATATTGGTGAGAAGTTCTTCAAAAAAGGGTTTAGAAGAGAAAGAAAATAAGATGAAAAGAAGAAGGAAACAACCTTAAAAATATTTATTATTCCCTCCCCATTATGGATTTATTAGAATTAAGTGATTTTAATGGGATTTTTTTTGTACAAGTTAGAATTATATAGTAGTAGCATTCAAAACTTATTTAATAGCGAACATTATAGTTATTTTGATATAATCTTAAATAGTTTTAAGTAAAAAAAATTCATAACCTTTTTTTTTATATAAAAAGTTACTAAAATCATCAAAGAGCACAATTAGATTTGTAGAGAGCATTATAGCTATTTTAATACCTTTTATAATTTTTTTAGTAATTTTAGATTACAAGATTAATAACATTCATAGTTGACGAAAATTATTAAAAGTAATAAAAACATAAGGTTACTGAATTTGTTGATAGGACTATAGCTTCTTTTTTTTTTTTTTAATAATCTTCACAACTTTTTTCACTAATCTTAGATATGAAAATTATACTCCTCATTAAATTGATAAAATGCTACTAAGTTTATTAAAGATGTTAGGTTACTAAATTACCTTATACTATAAAATTTTTTATAACCTTTATAACTTTTTTAACAACCTTAAAGAAGAACGTTGGCAAATGCCATTATTGATAAAAGGCTACTAAAATTACTAACAGTATAAGGTTAATTACTGAATTTATTGATAACATTCAAAAACCTTTGATAACTTAAATAGCTTTTTAATGAACATTTGATGAGGAAATTGATAATCTTATTTTTATTTTTTATTTTTTTTGCATCAGAGATCGATAACCTTCTTAATTGATTAATGTTTAACTTTCATTCTTAATAGCCCTGTAGTTTTTTTGGTAAATTCAAATAAGAAAATTGATAACCTTCCTTCATTATTGAAGATAACCATAATTCTATAATAATTTAAGTTTTTTTTTGTTCGTTCAATGAGATTATTATTTCAACTCTCTGCAAATTAAATGACCAGATTTTGATGATTAATTAATCAAAATTTATGAAAATTAAAAATATGCATATGTGGAATATATGATTTATCAATTATTAATAGTGCTTTAACTAGTATATATATATATATATTATACCTTAATAGTCTTATAGTTAATTATCATATAAAAAGCAATAATTCCAATGATTTATTATTCAACCCGGCCTTTATTTCAATCCGATATCAATCAATCCAAATCTAAAATCTTGGCAAGTGATGCACATATATTTTTTCTGGGTACTATGCACATACATTGATGTTGGCTTATTAATACGAAAAGATTATATTCATTAACTTTTTAGGTATTATAAAGTAATATTCCCATTAATCAATTTTTAAGATCGAGCTCATAATATATATAGATATAGAGATCTCGCCTCTCTCTCTTTGCCAATACAATTTGCTTATACGTATACGTATATACGTTTTTTGGCCTATATATATAAGCCCTACTTATATTAATTAAGCTTTGTGCCCTCCCAAAAAAAATATTAATTAAGCCAAAAACATATGAAAAAAAATGTCATCCAATTAGATTATTATAGAAGAAGAGGGAATTTGCTGTCATCCATCAGATTACATCAAAATTATCATCCCAAAGATATGCATGACACGTTTTCTGGACCACTATAGCTCATCGATTATATATAGTCCCGATCTTTTTTATTTCAATATATATCTCTAAATTTTAAATCTTTATATATTATTATCTTACCGTATAATATAATTGTAATAAAACTTTATTACAGTATTAATTATGAAGCAATATATTTAAATGCAGCAATGTTTTAATTTTCAGTAGGGATTTCTTTTTCTTCTCGTTATGAGATCGAGGTCGAGGTGGGATAGAAGCATTGGCAGAAGGTGGTATCAGAAAATGATCCCTACAAACCCCACAAACCCCTAATTGTGGGGACCTTTCCATATTCTTCACACATTTTTCTAATTATACCCACACTGCTCCCTACACACTAATTAATTAGAGTATATCAAAATCTTACTACATCATGTGCAATAACAAGAGAATAAGTAAATAAATAAGTACTATTATAATCATGGTTTTTAGGCAATGATACTATTCTTTTAAGAATTTGAAATTATTCTGACATTTTAATTTCTTGCTTAATCATGGTTATGCTATGATTCATGGGAATTATATATAATGCGATGGAAGCAAAAAATCAGTACATAAATAAATAAATATATATAATGTCTTAAAATGATTGTATGTCAAGACATTTTTATTTGAGAATTCATTGAAATTGATGAATATATTGTACTAAGAATATTCCATGTATAGGAACATATAATATATAAGTAGCTTCTAATTAATTTCTTTGTTTTTTCCCTTATATTATGTTGGTGTATTTGTAACCGTTTTACCATCGTTTGACCGTTTCACTATTATTTTGGGTTACGGAGTTTACACTTAAACTCTGTTTCAATTGCTGCTCTAATAATCTCATCTATACAGTACCTAATCTAATCTGTACAATGTAATCTCATTTGTACAGTTACTAAACAATATCAATTGCACCACTACCGCACCGCTCTACTAAACGCAGCCTATATTCTTCGATTCACAAGAGTACATCATTATATTTCCTTTTTCATTTTCAATATTTGATCAAGTTATAAGTTATAACATCTTCCATGATTTCAATTTTGAAGAGATATAGTATCAATTTGCAACTACACATGATGAAAATTAGTGAAGTAATTAATTTTCACGTCATCTAGAAATAATATTATTTAACATAGTATATTAATTAAAAAAACTGCACTATTACGTAGCTATCAATATATAAATCGATTGAGACATATAGAAATATTGTTTCCATAATTCAGTCGAAGTTCCAACTTCCAAGCAAACTACACAAAAGTACAAAGGGCTAAGGTTGAAATTGCAGTGAAAAAGTTGGAAGCGATGTGGGGTATTGGATTAGCCAATCTGGTCCTGAGAAAGAGTCCCCACCGTTGGATGTTGCTATCTTAAATGGGTCTAGGTGGCTGTCTCTCTGCCCTCTGCACGGGTGGGGCTGCACCGCCACCCAGCCCCCCTGCGGCCCTGCGCGCCAGGGCTCAGCCGTCAGTTCCATGGTTGGTGTGGTGCAAAACAAATATTATAAATTCTTAATAGTCGACAAACAATAGTATATATACTTGTATTTATGACATCTGATCTGTATAAAACAAAGTTGGAATAGTAGTCATAATTAAGGGAAGGAAATTGTGTTGGAGTTTTGTACAAATTTGTTTTGCCCACTATCTTGATCTTTGGAGTTGGGTCTTGATTGTTCAAGCCTCAAGGGATGAGATAGGGACATGAGATTTTGTGTGCCATTCTCTTATTTCGATGGTGACTTATGATAACATGGAATTATATTTTCTCCAATTTTTGGCCCTATCATTTGTGGAGTACTATATGGTCATAGTGGAAACTAATATTATTACTACTAGTTATCTCAATTTATCCCCGAGTATATTGAGTGGAGTACAAAGGATAATGATATTGATTTTAGTTATTGGTGTAGTTAGAGATATTTGCAAAAAAAAAAAGAAAAGAACATGCTTGTGGAAACGATTATAAATATTTTACAAATTAGTTTTTATTAAAGAGATTAGGGTCTGTTTCACCTAGTTTATATAGTACTGACATAAGTGATTTTCAAAAGAGCTTATGTAAAAAGTTCCAAATTGGAGTTTTCGGGTTTTAGTTTAAAAGAAATTGAAAAATGCTTTTAAAAAACACTTCTGAATTTTTTGTTTAGTCCAATTTCAGTTTTTTCAGTATATCAACTATAAAATAACCTAAGCCAAACATACACATATATGAATTACAAGAATATAACAATAAAATAAAACATTGATCGTTAATACAATGTCAATCTGTTAAATGCTTAAACGTTTTCATAATCCTTGTGTGAGAGCTACATAAGTATGCATGTACAAAGTTCATTCTTTTAAGATATTGTATACTATACTGACTTGAACCCCAAAAAGAACACCTTAATGATTAAAGATTGAGTCTTGTGGGAGATTCCGAATTTAAACCGATACATGTATTTTATGTTGTAGTTTCTTTTAGTGATTATATTGAGTTTCACTAATTGGAAAATTGAGTGATTTAAGCTCATGACAAATTGTTTCATTCTTTTTAATTCATGCAACATTGCAACTAGAAGTTAAGGCTTGGTTTAGATTTAATTGGAGCTTCTTCTACTCGAATAAATGACTTCTTTCTGAAGATAAATAAAAGACAAAGTCGGTACAGAAAAAAGAAAGACAAGTTTTTTTATATAAAGAATCTTGACTTAATTCACTGTCATCATACCATATACGTAAGAATTAAATTGCAATTACTACAACCAAATCTCCACAAAATCTCTTTCAATTCCCTTTCTCCCAACTATCAATACCTCATCATCATTGTATTAAAAACAAAAACAAGTTGAAGTGCAGACGAAGAAAATACATATAATTCTGGCCAAAAACAAAAAAAAAATGTATGTAAGAGTTTTTTTTTTTTTATGAATTTGTTAGCTTTAAGATATATATATATTTTTTTCATGAGACAAATTAGAAAATAAAAACAAAACTACGACCAACCAAAAGACAGAGATATCCTCTTTCTAAAAAAAAAAAAAGACAGAGATATCCTGTTATTAAAAAAAAAAAAAGACAGAGATATCCAAAAGTACGCTGTTTAAATTACTAAATGCCCAAAGATCTCACTGTTCCCTTCAACCTTTGGAATATTGCATCCGATTTCCTTCTTCTGTCTGAAACAAAAACAAAAATCTACGTATAAATTTATAAACCCTTCAATCTATACATATAGAAAGAGAAAGTTACATATATACATACAGAAAAGCGAAAAGAAACAAAGAAAAGAAGAGATCAAAGTGAGACAAAACTAAAAACCACCCATCATCTTCCTTTCTTTTGCTTCATAAATCATAAATATTACTTCTTTTCTCTCTCTCTTTCTCTTTCTTTTTTTTTTAGTATATATAAATATATTGAGCCCCCGCTTTTTATCTCTATCTCTCTAACCGACCATTTTCTGTTCTCATTTCTCTTACAGCAGAGCCAAAGACATAAACAAAAAGCTCATTCCTTTGTACCTTTTTGCTCTTGTTTTTTCAGAGGTTTTTCTGGGTTTTCTCTCTGGTTTTGAGTGTTTGTTTTGCAAGTAAAAGAAGAGCGGCAGTTAGGTGTTAGGACTTGGGAGTTTGGGTTTACTGCTGGAGTTTCAGCTTTGGTTTCTTTCTTTGGGGACTGAAGTCGTTCAATGGGGTTGAAGGAAGTGAGTTTTGGATCGTGAAAATTTGTGTTTGGTCTTGTGAAATGGTTGAAGCAGAGATGGGTTCAGTTTTAAAGCAGACATTAAAGAATCTTTGTTGCAGTAATGGCTGGTCTTATGGTGTTTTCTGGCGCTTTGATCAGAGAAACTCCATGTAAACTTCTCGTTTGTTGTTTTTTCATAATATTAATTTGTTTTTTGATCGTTGTTTTCTTCTCCATGTCGTTTGCTTCTTCAAAATTTTATCATATCTTTGGCTTTTAGTTGGTTTCAAGATCTGCTTTCATGGCTTAAACTTTTATTACAACCTTTTTAGTTGCATAATGTTTTTTTTCCCCTTTTTTCATTCCATCTTGTTTTTTTCCTCATGAGAATTGTCAAATATGCATGCATGTTTCACTTCAGAAAAACAATTTTTTCTTGTATTTTTTTGGGTGATTTTGGTAAATAAAAGGAACACAAGTTTAGCACTTTATTTTTGTTTAACAAAGAGACTTGCTTGCTGTAATAAACATCATTTTCTTTGTTGGATACTATAGATTCTTTTGCTTACTATAGATTTTGCTTTAACAGGATGTTAACAATGGAAGATGCCTACTATGAAGAGCAAATGGGGCCATTGATTGATAATATGCTTTTAAAGTTCCACATCCTTGGTGAAGGGTATGCTCAGTTATAAGTATATTCTGTTTTCTGAGTATAATAATTTGGTGTTTAATTTCCTATTAAATTTTAGTAGTAACACTGTTGTGAACATTCCAATTTGACAAAATTGTTCTTTAGAACATTTAGCTTCAAAGTATTATTACAAGACAAGATCTCTAACAGGGCAAAATCTTGTTGTTTTGAAACTTAGAATTATTGGACAAGCCGCTTTCACAGGGAAGCATCAATGGCTTTTCTCGGATTCTCATGGTACAGTTCTGGATTCCTCTGCAAACCAAGATATAATTCAGGTACCCTTTTTCTTTTCTTTCTCTGTTTTTTTTTTCCCATTTTCTTTCATTTATACAAACCTTGATGATAACATGCTAAAAGAGAATTTAATATCAGATTTTGACAAATCTTGAAATAGGCAGAGGCATTGCATTGTTTTAGTCAGTAATTTGACTCTTTTCTTTTTCCCATTTTACAGGATGAATCTGAGTTTCAAACCCAATTTTCTTCTGGGATCAAGGTAACTTTCAATTTGACAAAATATCTAACTCAATTATGTTAGTGTAATCTGGCTTTTACTGATAATTAATTACGATCTGCAGACAATTGCTATAATCTCTGTGTCAACACGAGGAGTGGTTGAGTTTGGATCGACACAAAAGGTTAGTACATATGGAAATATATTAAACAATATATTCACCTATATGAAATCGTGTTGCACTGAAGTACGTCACTCAATTTACTAATGGCTGAAGGGAAACCTTAAACTGTTATTGGTGCTTTGGGATTTCTTCAGATAGAGTCATTGACCATAAGAAGATCTTCTATCTCAAGTCAAAGGCCATCAAGATATGCTTGTCTGTTAATTCTGAGCATTTGGAATTCCATTTTTAGACTTAAAATCATGTTTTCATGGATGATTGGATCATTTTTTTTATTGTAAATTGAACTCTTACTGTATTTTTGAGTACACATGTTTTTGAATGTTTTTAATTCTTGTTTGCTGATCTTGCAGATTCTGGAGAGAGTGGAATTTTTGGATGAAACAAAGAAGTTATTTAATGCCATGGAAAGTTTTCATGGGCTTATCCCTTTGGAAAATGACACTTGCAATCTAGATGGACTTATTGCTTCTCTAGCTTCATCTGGAAATTTTTACAGTGAGAATTTGACAAGTAGCAAGATCTCTCTTGCTAATTGTATGGTTGCCGATACCCCTTGTACGAGTGCCTGGAGTAGTGATGGTTCGATTTTGACTTCATTTGAGACATCATTGCAATCTGAAAGGGCCATGTGGGGTTCTTCAAATGTGCATCCTGAAAAGGAAAATGGTCTCCTATGTGGAAATATGGAACAACATTCTCAGGGTGGTTCAACATTTACTTCATTCTATAACCCGGGCGAACTGGTTGATGCAGAACTACCTATTGTAGACAGCTTCAGAAAAACATCAGAGAACCAGTATTCTTTTGGTGCTAATGGTGGACTTCTGGATAGTGTAATTAGCCTACAAAGAATCCCTGAGGAGTTTAACCCGGCTGACTTTACGACAGATTTCTCCAACTCCTTTACACTGGATGATCTGTCTCAGTGGTTTGTTTCGTCGCCTCAGCATAACATCAATGGTGAAGGAGCTACACTGACTACCAATCTTCCATGTTCAATAGGAGTTACCTCAGTGTCATCCACTCCTGTCAGACAAACAGCTAATTCATTGCAAAGCTCCATAGCTGGCACATGCCTACCTAATCTAGAGAAACCGAGAGTTGTCAATGGTGATGGAAATGATCTGTTTGATGGTGTAGGACTGGATTTACCATTTGGAAAATCTGGGGAGTGCTTGGAAGATATTATCATGCCCTTGTGTGATGGTGATAAGTCAGCTGTGAGTTCTGGAATGTCGTCCATTTCGGAATTGGACAACCCTTCCTTGACTGGCAAGCGAAAAGGTTTATTCTCTGAATTAGGCCTTGAAAAGCTTCTAGAGGGTGTTAGTAGTTCTTCTCATATTATCAGATCTAGCATTGAGGATCAGTTTTCCACAAGTAAAAGAAGGAAAGCTGAAAATTCATCTAGTTTTCATCAGGGCCAGGTTGTTTCTTGCTCTGTTGGGGGCATGAATCTGGTGCATCATTCACATAACTGGGACAAGATTAACAGTAGTATATATGGCAAAGAGGTTAACCAAAAATCACAAGTAGGGTTATGGATTGATGATAGCTATAGTGTCAATGCTGGACAAGCTGCTGTTGCAACATCAAAGAAACCGACGAGGAAAAGGGCTAAACCTGGTGAAAGTGCTCGACCAAGGCCCAAAGATCGTCAGCTGATCCAAGATCGTATCAAAGAGTTGAGAGGAATAATTCCTCATAGTGGAAAGGTACTACTAATCACATGTCTTTTCTTTAATTGAGTATATCCTGTGGAAAAATGTGCTTGTTATTAGTTGGAGAATTCAAAGAAGATACATGACTTCTTAGTTTTTCAAATATCATCTAGAGTTATGTCTGACTTTAAAAGCTTCATTACAAAATGAAAGATTTGTCTCATTGATCAAGTTGCTTACCATTTACTTTATTTCCATTATGCAGCAGTTGAGCATTGATCTCTTATTGGAGCGGACCATCAAACACCTGCTTTTCTTACAAGGAGTAACAAAATATGCAGACAAGATCAAACAAGCTGATGAACCAAAGGTAACCAGTTTATTTATTTAAGTGAAAGTTGATACGGAAGAAATTTGGTAATTGCAGTTCACTAATGAATTATAAACTTGCTTGAACTTCAGCTTATTGGCCAGGAGAATGGAACGCTTCCAAAACACAACAAGACAAGTGGTGGTGCTACATGGGCATTTGAAATGGGTGCTCAGACCATCCCTATTGTAGTTAAGGACCTAAACACACCTGGCCAAATGCTTATAGAGGTATGCAAAGGAACATATAGAGTTCGTTTTATAAAGAAGAAGTAAAAATCCATGAAAGTTCCTCAAAACTGGCTAATAACATAATCTTGATTGTTTGACTGAGAGTATTCCTTTTCTTTGTTTGCAGATGCTCTGTGAAGACAGAGGATTTTTTCTTGAGATAGCAGATGTCATTCGGGGCTTCGGGTTGAACATTTTGAAGGGAGTGATGGAGCTCGAAGAAGATAAGATATGGGCACGATTCATGGTTGAGGTAAATAAAGAAGTTAAGAATTCAAAGCAATGTATTAAGACAAAGTTCAATATGATTACAAGGAACTAATAGTAAACTAAATATGACAGGCCAACGAGCAAGTTGAAAGGACAGACATAATTTGGTCCCTTCTCCTGCTTCTTCAGCAAACCGGCACCAGTGGGACTGATTCTGCTAATCATCCAAATAGAGCAATGGATGGTGGGATTTCATTACCAAACAATTTCCAGCAACCATTGCTAATGCCTCCTGTCAGCATGGCTGAGACACTTCAATAACAAGAGCACATATTTAAGGCCTGCTGTGATTGGTGTTCTGGAAATTGAAGAGCCAAAACTGAAGACAGAGGAGGTTCTTCATTCCATTTTCAACAGTCTTAGGCACGATGTATTATACGTATGGTTGATAGTCTAGGAAATATTCTCAAAGGAGTGACAAGTAATCGCTTTGCTCCAAGATACCGAGCCTGCCCGCTTCAGAAACAAAGCCTGGACAGATCTGGTTTGCTAGGAGGAGGCTAAATGATGGACATATTGAATCATAGTTCTTAGTTTTCAGTTTATTTGTTGCTGCGCCTGCGATAATTTGTTTATAATCGAAAGCAGATGACACAGCTAGTTTTAGGCTAACCCCTGATTATTTTTTCTTGATGTCTGTTGTTGTTTGATTAGCAAAAATAATCAATAGAGATCAGCTTGCTTTGTCTTTCCAAATGTTGCATCTTCCATACTTTCTTCAGATTAACATGTTTGCTGAGCATTGCAAAAAGTTCCTTGCTTTATAAAAGCATTGGGTTTGTGATGTTTGCTTTTACGTATGCTAAAGAAAGTAATGAGAATATACTAGTTTCTTCCCCCATGCTGATGTTTGAATTGGAAAGATTAAGCAATTTTAGTTCTGTTCTGGTTGTTAAACTGCTGCTTAATGGGGCAAAAAGCCTTATTCCAGCATTCCATATGGAGTCATGAAGAACATACAAAAATGAAAATAACCCCAAATTTCCATTTGTTTTTTTATGCTGGAAAATGATTTGTTATTCATAAGCATTATGTAGGTAAGATATCATTCTTAAGAGCTTGTCAAATATAAAATAACTTGTTTTCAACGGTATACAACTTGAGCTAGTGGCTGGTGCTTCCTCCACCACTAAGTTAATCAAAGATGGATTCTCTTTTACTTGGATTTGTCATTGCTTTTTCTTAACATGCAGTACAGAAATTCTGATTGTAAACTACCGTGAAGCCGCACATTCTGGGAGGAAAATGTAAAGGGGAAAAAAATCTCTAATCTTTTAGCAATGTGATAAAAGCTGTTCAACTACCATATTAAGTGTATGATAGTCACATTAAAAAGTTAAACCCTATTAATATATAGAAGGGTAAAATTCTGATAGCTGAGTTTGCCTTTCAAATCAGTGCACTGCAGCTGTGGAAAGAAACCAACATCAGGAGATAAGTGCTCTCTCCATTTCAAGTGATATCAGCATAACCCAATTGGAGCTCTGTTTTGAATCTTAGTGCCTACTTTATTTAAAGATGCCAACTTTAATGGTCCTATTCATGACCTAATTTGCCTTGACAAAGGAATTTTATACTCCGGCTCCGGGGCTGTAATGTAAACAATCATAAGATTGTACATTGTCCTGCTTCTCTTCTAATCTTTTTGGTACATTTGTCCTGCTTAACAAATTATATTAATTTAAGTCATATATTCATATTGGCCTCACCACTTTGGTTCAAGATCACTGGAAGAAGGGTTTTGTTGCAGTTGAAATGCTCATTTTTAGCAAAGCAGAAGAACTAACTAACTTTTGTGATGATTATTTCTTAATGATATGAAACAAGTCCTAACGTGTTGCAGCTTGTTTCTCCATAGAAAACCATCATCTTAAATGGCATAATGCTGGCGTGCATTGCAGAGACGATACGCTTATTTGATAACAAGGCCTTTGCAATAACTCTGACACCATTTTTAAGCTCAAAAATAGGATAGAAGTACTGTTACATTGAATTTGGCAACTACATAGGCAACATATCAAGATCAGATTATGACTAATTCAAGATATAGAATTGACATCATTACAAAACACTAGAAGAAACAAGATATTGAAAATGCTTTATCTAAAGATTGGTGCTGTTTCCTAATTTTCTTATCTGCATGAATGAAACAGATCAGAGAGGATTCCACTCAGAAATCCACTTAAGAAGACAGTTAAAGAAAGAGGAAGAGTTAATATTTTTATATGACCTAAATCTTGGTCTGGTGACGTTTAGCTTTTCAATTAAGAATACATTATGTAAGCAGCTCCCCAACATAAAAATTTGGTTTTAGGTCATCAAATATTACCCTTCTTGCAGAGTTTACCTAATAATGATCAGACAACTAGGCAGAAGACTTTTTGTCAGAATGATAAGTAAAGTTAAGTTTGTTCCTATTGTTATGCCCCTATTGACATTCATCTTGTAATCAGATTTTTCTCTCGTATTGCTCGGTGACGATAGCATTTTAACTATTAAATCATTTTTACTTTATAAAAGAGACAGCAAAACACAGTAGTGATATAAAAGATGCATGAGTTCCCGAGAGTAAAATATTGCAAGAGGGATAGTATATTTGCTCACACTTAGGTCCACATCACTACCTTATTACCTACTCAAAAAGTAGGAAAAATTTGCCTCTAGGAATCCCCGGGCAATTGGAATTTGTTTTTATTTAAAACATCAGCATCATCAGATTCAAAATGCCCCTTTATATAATCCAATAGTTAGACATATTTGGATCATCAAAGCCTTAAGCCTCAGCCTCACACTGCATGTAAACAGGGTTGGCTGCAGTGCTTTGTTGTCTTTGCTTCCTATAGTCAACATAACACTAATCATTTCTGTATAATCCTAAGTACTTAACCCCAATTCCTAACAACATTTATTGTTGTGACTAGCGAAAAAGATGGCTCAAGGGAAGGAAGGGTTTGAGGGAGTAGAATGGAGGATAAGGGTGGCTGATGGCTCCTCTGAGGTATTGGTTCCAGCCCCAGGGCTTGTGAGAAAGGCCTGGCTTGCAATACAAGGAATGATTTCAGGTTTCACGATGAGAGTATGGAAGTTTTTGAAAAAAGCATGGGATATGGGGGTTAATGATCCTAGAAAAGTGATTCATTGCATTAAGGTAGGACTAGCACTCACAGTTGTATCACTCTTCTACTTTATGAGGCCTTTGTATGAAGGTGTTGGAGGGAATGCTATGTGGGCTGTTATGACAGTTGTTGTAGTAATTGAGCCAACCGTTGGTAAGTATTTTTTTCAACTTCTTCCCATAACTTGCAGTTTGATCATTTCCTTGAGATGAAAGTTACTTAAAAAGTCTTAAATTGGACATTTCAACTTCATCACAGGCGGAACGATATACAAATGTTTGAACAGAGTTTTTGGAACTTTACTAGCCGGATTTCTTGCTCTTGGCATCCATTGGATTGCCAGTCAATCAGGGGAGAGATTTGAACCCATAGTTGTGGGAGCCTCAGTTTTTTTATTAGGTATGTGCAAAATTCTCTTGATATTGCTTTCTTCGTCTGTATTTGGACATGGCTAAATATCATCTGTATTTTTTTGTTCAGCTTCTGCAGCAACATTCTCAAGACTAATTCCATCAGCAAAATCCTTGTTTGATTATGGTGCCCTGATCTTCATCCTCACTTTCAGCTTCGTTGCAATATCAGGCTACAGGGTGGATAAATTGTTAAACCTGGCCCATCAAAGATTATCCACCATTATGATTGGAACTTCCTTGTGCATTATTGTGATCATGCTTGTCTGCCCCATTTGGTCTGGCCAGGAGCTTCATAGCTTAATTGTTCGTAACATGGACAAACTTGCTGATTCCATGGAAGGTTAGTTAATCCTTTTCTGAAGTTCTGATACATAATACTGTTTAAGTATTTCGTCTTTGAATTCGACATATATTCTAACTTGTTCTTCCATTATGGATTCAGGTTGTATCACTCAATATTTTAATCAAAGTGGGGAGTGCACCAACAAGGAACAGGTTGATAAAAAATTACAAGGCTATAAGTGTGTCTTAAGCTCCAAGGCATCAGAAGAATCAATGGTAAGTAAACAAGACTTAACAAAATGGATAATTTTGCTAATCTTTCCTCATATAATCTTTGAACCTAAATTGGGATTGTTTTTTATGTGCAGGCAAATTTTGCTAGGTGGGAGCCTTCCCATGGCAGGTTCAACTTCCGGCACCCATGGAAACAATACCTGAAAGTTGGGGCATCAATGCGCAGTTGTGCTTACTGCTTAGAGGCTCTCAGCAGTTGCATCAATTCTGAAAATCAGGTGAAAAACCAAGTTCAATGACTTAGTTTAATCCGATTGATTATCGGCTTATTAGCCTTTTTGCCCCTGAACTATTGCGCCAAGGACAATTTGCCCCCTGAATTTCCAACTTCAAGACATTTTGCCCATAAACTTCCAAATCCAAGACATTTTACCCCTTGATGGAGGAGGCAAATTGTCCTGAATTTGGAAAGTAAGAGGGTAAATCGTCTCGATTTTAATTTAGGGGGCAAAGTGACTTTAGCCTCATAGTTCAGGGAGCAAAACAGATAATAAGCCATTGATTATCTTTTCCATGACTATGTAATAAGAATACTGATTCAGACTTCACATGTTCAAACAGGCTTCGGAACTCGTAAAGAAGCATCTCAGCAATAGTTGCTTGAAAGTGAGTTCTAGCTCTTCTAGAGTCATAAGAGAAGTAGCAGAATCTGCTAAAACAATGAAGAAGTCATCCAATACAGAACTTCTGATTGGAGAAATGAATGCTGCAGTGCAAGAACTCCAAAATGACTTGAAATCTCTTTCTAATTTGCTGAATCCGTCACCAACTCCAGAAAACAAGAATTTGGAGGCACCCATGGAAGCAAAAGCAGAAACCGTCCCTATAATGGAAATCATACCAGTGGTGACTTTGTCTTCTATACTAATTGAATTTTCTGTGAGAGTTGAAGTCCTTGTTGATACTGTGGAAGAATTAGCCAATTTAGCTGAATTCAAAATCCATGATGACAAGTCCAAGCAAAGAAAACTGAATGATAAGATTGCACCAGATGAAGAGGAAACAGATGGAACCATGAAGGCTCTTCAAAGGGTCTGAGTTTTTGATAGTTTGAAGGAAAATCAACAAAAATATAGTGTATAATAAAAAGATTAATTGAATACAAGATTGTAAAAGATAGCAGGAGGATCATAGTAAGAAATTGTTAAATTCCTATTTGCCAATGCTTAAAGTGACTCATTGATTATCTTCTAGAGTTTTTTTTTTTTAAATATTTCAATCTAGTCCCTAGAGGATATATGTCACCGTTCAAGACCCACTTGTATAGTCTGCTAAACTCCATCCTCGGTGTATTGTATAATTTGCGTCTTCTAGAGTTTTTTTGACATTGGCATATGATTCATGAATGCCTCAGTATCCCATTTTTCATGATTCACTGAGGTGAAATTTGAATATATAATAATCCATAAACATACTGTATAATTTTCTTTTGAAGAGAAAAAAAAAATCAAATTTATAATCCTCTTTTTCCCTTTAACCTTCATACCAAAAAGAAAAGAAAAAATTAAAGAAGTGATTAAAAAAAAGTAATTATTTGATACACCGACGATGTAAATTTTGGACTCCACAAGCGGGTTGTGGAGTTGACACATGTCCAATTTTTTGATTAATTAAGTTTTAAATATTTCAATCTAGTCCCTAAAGGATATATGTCACCGTTCAAGACCCGCTTGTGTAGTCTGCTAAACTCCATCGTCGGTGTATTGTATAATTTGCCTTAATAAAAAAATCCTAGACTAGGCCATAGAAACAAAACCAATTTTGTCTGGAGGCCCATAAGCAATTATGGGCTCATTGAGCCCAAAAGATCCTGGATTCTTCTAGGGTTTTCGAGCCTTTTTTAGTTCTTAATGCTCGTTTTCAGTTGAAAACAAAAGCAAATAAAATTCCTGAATTGAATCGGTTTTTTGGGTTATTTGAAAGATGGCGGAAACAATCCAAGTATCAGAAAAACCTTCCAATCCGTCTCCTTTGAATCCTCCTTCCCGTATAATCTGCCATGTGTATGTGCTTCCTTTTCTTCTTCAGTTCCTCCTTTATTCTTTTGTTTTTATTGTTAAATTAACTGTGAAAGGTTTAATCTGGACTCAAATTTCCACTGATTTAATTCAGGTGTCAGAAGCAATTCTCGCAATACACTTGCCCTCGATGTAATTCCCGCTACTGCTCTCTTCCTTGCTATAAGGTAATCTCAAGTTTATGCTTTAGTGTTCAATCGGAGAATTAATTTGTTCTTCTGTTTTTAATTTGTTTGGGAATTGGAATTGAAAGAAAAGGTTTTTCTTTTGGGTTGATTTTGTTGCAGTCTCATAGTCTTCGCTGTACTGAATCATTTATGCGAGAAAATGTAGTTTCGGAACTGCGGCAACTCCAGCCTGACGATGCAACTAAACGGAAGATGCTTGAAATTCTGAAACGGGTTCATTCGGAGGAAGAAGCCCGTCCTTTAGATGAAGATGAAGATGTTGATGACGGTGATGATGGTATTATATTTTTATTTAAAATTTATTGCTTTTATTCTTTAGTCTGTCTGCAATTAATAATTGATTGAATGGACTTGTTTATGTGAATGTTATCTGAGTTATTATTTTAATTTGTTGGCAGATTCATCTTTTTCAAATGAGACCATTCAGAAGATCTTGTCAGGTATTATTGTTAGTTTCAGAATGTTGAATTTTAATAGATTGATGATTCCCTATGTTTTTGGTTGATTCTGTTTGCTGTAATTAGTCTTATGGAGTATTGTTGTTTGAACTTGAATTCGAGTTGACATGTTTCCATTCTATAGGTGGTGAAGTTAGTTTTGATGATTTGTCTCTCGAAGAGAAGAAAAGGTTCCAAAGAGCTGTGGCATCTGGGGAATTGAGTAAGTTGATTGAGCCATGGGATCCTTGGTGGTTGAAATCTGCTGCCCGATCGATTTGTTTAAGTAAGGATGGAACTCGACTTGTACAACCTATGGCCACTCAGGAAGCCTCAATGTCAGCTGAAGATGATGTAGAAAGGAACCAATCAAGTGGAATTCCTCCTGGCCCTGAAATTCCACTCCCTTCACTTCGCCAGCTTATTTCTACAGAGCCATCGCCGCTTTTAGCTGTTCATTTGGTTGACATCGTATACAGCTATTGCTTCACGCTTCGTGTCTACAATGGAGATTGGCAATCTGATGCCATAGGATCAACAATGGTGGTTTTGAGTATATCCTGTGTGTTGGGTCAAGCTGGACAGCCTGAAACTGTGCGGCAAGCGCTTTCTTATTGCTTGGAGCATACTTGCTCTCCAGCTTACAGGCATATTGGTGGATTGCAATTTGGAATGGCTCTTGTTGATGATGTAGCAAGCCTACTTTCTCTTGGCGGCCCTGCTTTAATATGCATGCTTTGTGATCTGCAAAGGATGATTCTGGCTGCAGAAAGGGAGTTGAAGTCTGAGAAACAAAGAAAGCTAAGAAAGTCAGAAATCAAAAGCAAGCTGAAGCTCGCGGAGAGGAAGGTTCATTTCATCATGTGTTGGGTTCATGAGCAACCAATGGAAGCATGGTCTTCCTTAGCAGCCATTGTTAGAGCAGAAAAGAGTTCATTCATGGATTTTGTAGGCAGTAAAAGCTCGATAAATACAGAGAAGAAAGTAGAAAACAAGGGCAAAGTTTTGATTGAGGAAATGCAATGAATTTATATACATATATATCTTAGATTTGAGAATGTTGTATGACTTGAAACATGTAGATCTGCTGTATGTCCATGTAGATTGATACTATTAATGAAGAAAATTTTGCCTCATTATGACAATGATTTCGGATTTTTATAGTATCTTTGATAGTTGTTTACAAATTTTAACATTTTCATGTTGAAATTCATCAAAAATTTCCATACATCACTATGGTAATGTCAGCTAGAAAATGTAGCCAAATGATGACAGTTGACAGGTCTAGAAAGGGAGAAGTGAAGATTTCCCATTTTCTTGGCAAACAATCAACAAAAGTCAAGCGCTAAACGACGTCGATGCGCATATATGTTAGCATCAAAGAAATCACAAGTCACAATTTGCGGAGCCAATGGTAGTTTTGTAATTTCACGATACACTGGCGCCCAAATCCGGTAGGTGAAGCGATTCGTCCCAAACTATTTGAACCCGAGAGATCATCCTCAATCCATAAACCTCTCGAAACAGTATTTAGAACATTCGAGGCCAATTTAGAGAAGGGGAAAAGGTTACTTGGTCTTCTTCTCGCTCTTGGTCTTCATTTTTTCTGCAAGCAAGCGAGAAAGAAAAACCCTAATTCTTTTTCTGGTCTGTAAAGTTTTCAAGAAATGGTTGATGTAGCCGATAAATTGGCATATTTTCAAGCGATCACGGGCCTCGAAGATCCCGATTTGTGTACGGAGATCCTCCAGGCCCATGGTTGGGACCTTGAACTCGCCATCTCTTCCTTCACTTCCTCCAATCCAACCTCTTCTTCAACCGGTAACTCTGACTCCGAGCCTCGCCAACCACTTCTCCGGACCGAATCGGCTTCTGGTTCTGGTTCCGGTGTCGTCGCCGCCCCTCCCCCTGGTTTAGCCTGGAAACTCGTTACATTACCGATCTCTGTGATATCTGGTAGTCTAGGGTTGATCTCGGGTGCTGTAGGGCTTGGATTATGGGCCGCGGGCGGAGTTCTTTCGTATTCCCTTGGCATGATCGGGCTGGGCTCGGGGCGGGGCGGGGAGTCATCTGCACGATTAGTGTCAGTCTCTGCTGCGGCTTCTGAAGCGATGGATTTTGTGGCGACGTTTGAGAGAGAGTATGGGACGAGACGGCCAAATTTTGTCGGTGAGGGTTTCATGGACGCGTTGCAGAGGTCAAGAAATGCGTTTAAGCTTTTGTTTGTGTACTTGCACTCACCGGACCACCCGGATTCGCCTGTATTCTGCGAACGCACTTTGTGTTCTGAAGCGGTGGCAGCCTTTGTGAATGAGAATTTCATTTCTTGGGGCGGGAGCATTAGGGCTAGTGAAGGTTTTAAAATGAGTAATAGTTTGAAAGCCTCCAGGTTCCCGTTCTGTGCCGTGGTTATGCCTGCTACCAACCAGAGGATCGCGCTGCTTCAACAGGTATTTACATTTTGATTCTTTATGTCTCTCTTGTTTTTGGTTAAAATTGTTAGCAATATACATTTGGTACTTTTTTCCAGCGCGAAATATTACAGTGATTAGTTTCAGATAGAATTATCAGTGAAATTAATCTTATTGATAGATTAGTGGATAAGTGGGTAGAAGTCCGAGCATGAATTTTAGATGTAACTCTTGCTTTCATGTGCTTCTTGTTGGTAAGAACAGGCATGTTGGTTTTAAGTTTTACATGGCCAATAACTATGCATATTGATTCTTTCTTTTATAAAAAAAAAAATTGCTGAATAAGTTATATCTTTGAATGTAATCTATCTGAAGCTTATTATTATCATCATCTTATTTTTGGTATGCCTGATAAGTTCTCATATCATAAGGTTTTTTCAGATATGTATTTTGCTTCCCTTGGGCACTACCTTTTTACTTTCTATACCATGATCGTGCTTCCTTCATTCCAGATTTTATGTGGACTCTGTCTACTTGTTTATCTAATTCATTGAAAAGTGTAATAGAGCTTGTGTTTCTCGTTATTGCCAAATTTAGGCTGTCTTCCCCTGTCATTGTCAATAGCTAATTGAATGGGCTGCCTGTTCTGTTCATTTATCATTTGATTTTATTGGTGACACTTCTTCAGAGACCAGTAATGAAGCATAGCTGTATACCAACTGTTGAAAAATCTTCTTACTTTTCCTTTTAAGGATATGTCTTGTGAGAAATATCTCACATATCTGAAGTTCTTAGAGAAGAAAATCTTAAAGTAGAAAATGCATAACAGTAGTTATCAGTTTTGCATTTAGAAGCAAGCAGATTTAGTTTATTTCCACTGACTTCCAATTTCCAACACTTACTATACTACATGGTGTGTGAAGTTATCTGTTTCTTAAAATTCAGTGTTGTTGCCTTCTACTTCAGTATTTACTGAACTCTTTTTTGGCCAGAAGTATTTACTGAACTCAGGGAATGCCCATATTGTGGCTGATTATCATGGCTAGTTGAGTATTACAATGAGCTATTCTTTTCTTTTACAGGTTGAGGGGCCGAAATCTCCTGAAGAATTGCTTACGATGCTCCAGAGAGTACTTGAAGAAAGTGCTCCTGTTCTTGTGGCTGCAAGACTGGATGCAGAAGAGAGAAGAAACAACATGCGGTTAAGGGAGGAGCAAGACGCTGCTTACAGAGCAGCCCTTGAAGCTGATCAAGTAGGCTGCCTTATAATCTTAAATTACTGGATATAATAATTTTTACTTCATTTGTCTGATATCATGTTGCAATTTTATAGTTGTTACAGTCATATTCCAAGATAGCTAAAAGGAAAAATCTAGATCCCTCTTCAGTTTGCTAAAGAGGTTTTTGTGCTTTAAAAAGAACTATTTGACTGATGAGACAATACTTTCTCAACCTTGTCATCCTTTTATGATATTAGGCTAGGGAACGCCAGAGGAGAGAGGAGCAAGAACGTCTGGAAAGGGAAGCTGCAGAAGCTGAGCGGAAACGCAAGGAAGAAGAAGAAGCTCGTGAAAGAGCTGCGCGTGAAGCTGCTGAGAAAGAGGCTGCCCGAGCTAGAATGCGAGAAGAGAAAGCTTTGTCACTTGGTGAAGAACCTGAGAAAGGACCAAATGTTACACAAGTAATTTCTTCCTCCTTTCCTCTGTTATTCCAATCATTTTCCCTCTTCTCTTTCAGCATGTTTAATGCTTCTTTGATTCCAAATAAACGTGTGCATTTGCTGTTGGCAAATCAGGTTTTGGTCCGCTTTCCAACCGGTGAACGCAAAGAAAGGAGGTTTCACAGTACGGCAACAATCCAATCTCTTTATGATTATGTTGATTCTTTGGGATGCCTAGAAGTTGAGGATTATAATCTTGTTTCCAACTTCCCACGAGTTGCTTATGGTCCAGAGAAACGCTCCTTGACCTTGAAAGAGGCAGGATTACATCCTCAGGCCAGCCTCTTTGTGGAGTTAAACTAGGCTGAAGAAGTTAATAGTGTCAAATTGTATGATGAATGGTAGATTTAAAGATTCAGGGGGAGTTAGAGTACATATTTTCTTATATTTTGTTTCTTCTTTCAACATAATTAGCAATGATAAATGAGAGACAAAGATGGCTTCGTGTCTCAGGATATTTTACTTCACTCTTAATTCAGATTCAATCAACAAAATTGCTAAGTTTCTGTTCTCAAACATTTGTTTCTAGTATTCAATGAGAATTTAAACATATGTTTCTAGTATTCAATGAGAATTCAAACACATGTTTCTAGTATTCATTGAGAATTCCTCATGCTGGTTCCGTGGATGGGCTTTGCCAAAATTTCCTGGGCATGCTGTCCATTGACCAAAGTATAGAAAACCCCTGTTTCTTTAAAAATTTTACTTTTCGAATACAGGTTCAAACGTCAAAGATTAAAAGGCTCTCATCGGACATGGAGTAGAGATTTCATGAAATACATAGGGAGCTTTTTGTCATTTTCGCAGTCAGATGTTCAAAAAGCTAGGCATTCTCACATACACCTAACCAGTCGTTGTGGTCAAACAAAGCCAGAAATAAACAGAAAGATTCTTTCTATTGAGAGAAACAGAGAGCCCGAATTGCATGATGCTCTAAAGAGATTCAGAGACTGAATAGGAGTTTTTCATACTTGATGGGTTTTCAAAGGTGTTGAACGTGAAACTGAATAGGATCATGTGAAACTACAAGGGGTTTGAAGTGGACATGAAACAGAAAAACCTTGTATCACTCAATAATTCAATATCTCAACACCCTGTCCTTAATAAAAATGGAAAATGCCTTAGGTTTGTTGAGTTGTTTTAAGGAAAGTAGTAGGCCTTCCATGAAATTTACATTGTCTCCAAAAAACCCGAATTATGGTTAGCTTTTATTTTTTTCCTTTTCCCCTTAAACGCGTCAAGCCTTTAAGCCAAGGATCAAAGCTCTGTCTTTCTCACCTTAAATTCATGCTACAGAGTTCAGAAAAACACACACTAAAAGTTACCTAGCCCAACACAAACTTACACTTCTCTTCTTCCTTCTGTCTTCAAACCAGTCTAGTATAGGTTTTTGGTGTGCAAGAAAATTTTAGCATCAGAAAAGGCTCAACCTTGTCTGTATTCTCTCTGAGGAATCATGGGTCGTAGCAAGATAGGGATGAAGATGATTGAGGACGAAACTCAGAGGGAAGTTACCTTGTCAAAACGTCGAGCAGAGTTGCTTAAGAAAGCCCACGAGGTTTCTGTGCTTTGTGATGTCGAAATTGGACTCATTCTCTTCTCTAGAACTGGCCAATTGTTTGATTACTGCACTCACCACCAAAGGTTTAAT
>AWUE01014579.1:40000-51830 GCA_001974825.2 Corchorus olitorius
TTACTCTTTAGGCTTAATTTAGTAGGAATTTTGGTGAATTTCAATCCAAGCTAATCTTTTTACCATCCAAAGAGCAATAGCTTCGAATACTGCAATGAATTTGGAATGAAATTAACCACATTTGATTACCCTTAGGCTAAGGGCCTTAGCATCTACTAAATTAATAAAATTAGAAATTTCTCATCTTTGCTCCTTTTGACAGCTCTTCTGAGTTATCATTTGAATGAACATGAGAAATATTTCATACTAATAATGCATATGTTGGACTTGTTTATGCTTAAATACTAATAGTTTTGTTCAATAGCTTGCTCTATTAGAATTTAAGTTAGTTTTCTATTTTGCGTGTAGTGATGCAATATTTGTTTTTTTTTTTCTTGGATTTCTTCAGTATGATGAGATCCTTGGGAGGGGAGCATTCAAGACTGTGTATGGTTTCAAGGCCTCTCTTCCTTTAATTCTGGTTAGCTTTGATAGCAATATGTATTTGATTAATTTTGTTCTGTTTTTGCTGCTACCTTGTCATTTTTAGTTACAAGGGATTTGATGAAGCTAATGGAATAGAGGTTGCATGGAACCAAGTGAACATTGAAGATGTGATGCAGACACCCGAACAGCTGGAAAGGTTGTATTCGGAGGTTCATCTTTTGAAGTCATTGAAACATGAAAATATCATCAAGTTCTATAATTCCTGGGTGGATGATAAGAACAAGACCATCAACATGATAACAGAGTTGTTTACTTCAGGGAGTTTGAGGCAGTGAGTCCCAAAAACTTCTTTTTATTCCCATTCTTTTCTGATGGCTTAGTCATTCTTTTATGATATGCTGAGATTTGCACTCTCCTGTAGATACCGTAAGAAGCACAAGAATGTTGATATGAAGGCCATCAAGAACTGGGCACGGCAGATCCTTAAAGGCTTACACTATCTGCATAGTCACAATCCTCCGATCATTCATAGAGATTTAAAATGTGATAATATATTTGTAAATGGAAATAACGGAGAAGTGAAGATTGGAGATCTTGGATTGGCAACTGTTATGCATCAGCCCACTGCCCGAAGTGTGATTGGTACTTTATCTTTCTATAAAATAAGTAATGCTATGACATAAGCTAAACCATTTTTTCTGAAATTTATAATGCGTTGTTGTTTGTACAGGCACTCCTGAATTCATGGCTCCTGAGCTTTATGATGAGGAATATAATGAACTTGTTGATATATATTCTTTTGGTATGTGCATGTTGGAGATGGTTACTTGTGAATATCCATATAATGAATGCAAAAATCCAGCTCAAATATATAAGAAAGTTACCTCTGTAAGTTGAAAACAATCTCCTCCAATACTTTACATCTTTGAGAATTATCGTTAAAGTGTTGTCTAAACTCTCTCCTTTCCATGCAGGGTATTAAGCCTGCTTCCCTTGGTAAAGTGAATGATCCCCAAATTAAGCAGTTTATTGAGAAATGTCTTCTTCCTGCATCTATGAGATTGCCAGCTGTGGAACTATTGAAAGATCCATTCCTTCTGGCTGAAACTCCCAAAGAAGTTGCGTGTGGTCCTCCGCAGTTACCAAATCTTATTCCCGAATTAGTAAACTTGATCCAGTCTGAAGCTCATCCAATGGACATAGATCCTAACTGCAAAAAGGTTCTGGTGAATTCTTCTACAAATAGAACCAAAGAAACTCCTTGCATCTCAACTCTTGAGCTACAGCATGTCACTGAGAATAATGAATTCAGGTTGAAGGGGGAGAAATTAGACGATAATACAATTTCATTAAACTTGCGCATTGCTGTTCAACGCTGTAAGTAAATCTGCTAGACAAAAAGTCTTATTCTCTTCCTTATTTTGATAAAATGGAAAAGACTCGTGTGCTGAGGTGTGCCTTTTGACAGGTCCAGTGAAGAATATCCACTTTTCCTTTTATCTAGATTCTGATACAGCTGTTTCGATTGCGGAGGAGATGGTTGAACAACTTGATTTGTCAACCGAAGATGTGACGGTCATTTCAGAGTTGATTGATATTATGATAATGAAGCTTGTACCCTGCTGGAAACCTTCGTTTGGGTCCTTTGGGAGCATTTCATACCTAGAAGATGACTCATGCTGCCCAAGTAATGCAGCTGTTAAAACAGCTGGCGAGCAAGAAGTTTTATCAGAGTCAGCTCTTGCGAAACATCAAGACATTCGAGACTCTGTCTGTTCGGGCATATCAGCTGAATCTGATGGAATGTTGGTGTCAGATGGTAGTAAACCAATCGCATCTTCTGCTTATGGTTATGATGAGTGCCATAATTATAATGATGAAAACCTTGGGGAATGTGTTCTGATAAATGACTCAGCAAAGAACTCTGAGACATCCATAACGGATTCATGTTCTTTTGCATCACAAGATATGAGCCTGTCAAGCATCTGCTCGCTGTCCCTAGCAGACAAGGATCATATCGATGAGCTGAAGTTGGAGCTAGCAGACAAGGATCATATTGATGAGCTGAAGTTGGAGCTGGAAGCAATTGATTCGCAATTTCACCATTCTTTCCAAGAGCTTATGAGGATGAGAGAAGAGGCAATGGAAAACGCCAAAAGGAAGTGGATAACAAAGAAGAAACTCTCTGAGATGTGATGTACAAGATTTCTCTTGCTAGGCATTGATCAAAGTTTTCTCTGCTTCCCTGAGATGTGATAGTTGTTTTTTTAAGTCGTGACTGTTGAATTGGAAGAAATCATCTTTTGATAGATTTTATTAATTTTTTGGGGGGTTTATTGGTGAAAAAAATTTGATGAATCTCTGATTTAAAAACCCTACTACCAGGATATATATACTACTACTAGTTACATTTTTTTTTTTTTTACGATATACTACTACTAGTACAGTATAAAAACTCTCTTAATCATTTATTTATTTTAGATTAAGGGCTGTTTGATAAACCATTGAAAATGAAAATTTTCAATGCTTTAATTTTTTCAATGCATTTGATAATCAATACTAGAAAATCACTTAATTTAAAGTTTTTAATGAAAAAGTATTGGAAATAAAAAGTAAGTCTAATGTTACTTTTTCTATTCAACAATATTATTTATGGAAAGATTTAAACAATAATGTTATATTCTTTCCTTTTATCAATAATTATTTCCTTTTTAATTGTTACCAATGTATTTTTTAAATATTTTCATACAAAAATATCAACAATTTTTTTTTCTTACATTTCACATTAATTAACTTATCAAACGGTTTTTTCACTACAAATTCAGTATTAAATTCAGTAGTCATAAAGTTTCAGTGCTTAAATTTTCAGCACTTAATTTAACAAACAGGACCTAAGTTCAAATGGACATGTGTAAGTTGATGAGAGCTGGCCGGATCAAGCCCAGATTCATCAACAGCAGTGTTCTACACGAGCTTACGTCACGTAATTTTGGGCCGAAGCGGATTAAATGAAAGGCCCATAAATTGAATTTGTGGGAGAAGGGGTTTCTCTTTCAGAGTGATGGTCTTATGGACTCGAGTCCGTGGGAGTTACCCATGCAACCGAGGCTAAATCACACGTATGATCATAAATTGATATGAATTTTAAGTTTACTCATATAGTATTTTAAATGAATTTTAGTTTGGAATGTGAAATTTTTTAAAATTTTGTATTTATTGAGGTAGAAGTTCAACGTAAAGTTTCGTACCAAATAAAATTTTCTTTTGTTCAATTAAGGACATTAATAATTAAGATACGATTTGAACATGAAGTTTAACTCCAAATAAATTTTTTATTTATTTTATAGGTAGATATGGACTTCTAAACATTGGGTAAACTTAAAATTTACATAAATTTATGATCATACGTGTGATTTATCCTTGGTTGCGTGGTAACTCCCACGGACTCGAGTCCAAAGGACCATCACTCTCAGTTTCAAACCCGATTCTTTTCTCAACTTTCAACTTCCATCGTCTCTATCTTTACAGATTTAGGTTTGTGATATGAATAGTTGAGGGAGATGTCCGCCGGGGATTGGCGTTGGCCGGGGCAGCATATTGAACGTGAACCCTAGCTTTCAGTCTGGGCCGCGAGACAGCACTACGTGCAGAACTACTAGCATGGCTTAGGCGAAACACGTTACCCAGCGACAATGAATCCAGTGTAGTCGATAAGGTCGAGAAGGCCGTCCAATCAGAAGGCGTCGACTCAAGGTTTTTTCCATTTTTTTTCTGCCTTTTGTTTTAATTTATGACTAAATCTTCGTTTATATTTTTTTCTATGGCGTTATTTCTCTTGTTATGGCTTGAATCCTGTGGAAATTTTACATGTTTTGAGGATTATGAAATTACTAATGCTAGGGTGTTGTTTAGTCTCGAACATGCCAGTTAGTTATGAAGGATTAAGTAACGAGACTTTATGAGGGGAGGGAATTTATATAATTACTTCCTTATTCATTCTTTAATTTTGTGTTCCTCTAACTGTTACTTGTTATGTGACATGAATTGAAAGGGTTTTTGTTGTGTGTTTCTTAAGCCTACGGTTTTAGATACATTTCATCTTCTTCCTCATCTTTCTTTCTTACTTTTTTTTAGCCGAAATCGTATACTAACCATCGTGAATTTTGGCTAAAAACGCGTTCCGGATCCCGGCTCCATTTTGCATGATTTTGGGCACAAAGATTCCTTGGAATATTTATATTAATCTAACCAAATTTCAGCCACATTGGATTTAAGAATTTGTTTTTATGAGCATCTAAATCTTGTTTCGATTTAATTAGAAATTAATTCGGAAAAAAGTTGGAAAAATAATATTAGAAGCGTAAAAAAACCTTTAATCTTTTTGGCGTTGAATTATATATTTTTTCTGAGTATTTCGGCAAAAAAAATGGAGGAGAAACTTTTCAAGTCAATTTTTGTAAAATTTTAACCGAAATTGTATACCAACAATTACTTTATTTTTTCGAATAAAAAGACATTTCGTAGTCCGAATCAGTTTTGAATGATTTAGGGTACAAAGTCTCGTTGAAATATCTTTATTCATCGAACCAAATCTCAGCCACATTGGATATAAGGATTTGTTTTTACGAGCATCTGAATCTTATTTCGATTTAATTAGAAATTAATTCGGAAAAAAAGGGAAAACGATATTTAGAAGCATGAAAATCCTATCAATCTTTTTGGCGTTGAATTATATATTTTTTCTAAGTATTGTTGCAAAAAATAGAGAAAAAATTTTTCGGGTCAGTTTTTAGTCGAAATCGTGTACTAACCATCACGGTTTTTTGGCTAAAAACGCGTTTCAGAGCCCGTCTCAATTTTACATGATTTTGGGCGCAAGGACTCCTTGAAATATCTATATTCATCTTACCAAATCTCAGCCACATTGGATTTAAGAATTTGTTTTTACGAGCATCTGAATCTTGTTTCGATTTAATTAGAAATTAATTCAGAAAAAGTTGGAAAAATAATATTAGAAGCGTGAAAAACCTTTAATCTTTTTGGTATTGAATTATATATTTTTTCTAAGTAGTGTGTCAAAAAAATTGAGGAAAATTTTTCGGGTCAATTTTTGCAAAATTTAGCCGAAATCGTGTACTAACCATAACGCTCTTTTGGCAAAAACGCATGATGCGGATGAGATAGATATATCATGTATGGATCGTATGGATCGTCATAAATCCGTTTGAAAGGGCGTGTAACGTTTTGGATTTTGGGTCTGAAGTTCCTTAAGGTGGGTCAACTTAAAAAGGCCATAACATTCAAACCATAAATCGGTTTGACTATTATAATACCTTTCTGGAGACTGATTTGGACCGACTACGTTGTGGTAAAAATTGAGTAAAAATATTTTGGGTCAGTTTTTAGCCGAAATCGTGTACGTCGCGATTTTAGGCTAAAAACGTGTTACAGAGCCCGACTCCATTTTGCATGATTTTGGGCGCAAAGATTCCTTGAAATATCTATATTCATCTAACCAAATCTCAGTCAAATTGGATTTAAGAATTTGCTTTTACGAGCAACTGAATCTTGTTTCGATTTAATTAGAAATTAATTAGGAAAAAATTTGGAAAAACGATTGTGAAAAACCCTTTAATCTTTCTGGCGTAGAATTATATATTTTTTCTGAGTATTTTGGCAAAAAAATGGAGGAAAAACTCTTCGGGTCAATTTTTGCAATTTTTTAGCCGAAATCGTGTACTAACAATTTTTTTTTTTCCCGGATAAAAACGCATTTCGTAGTCCGGATCAGTTTTTAATGATTATGGGCGCAAAGTCTCATTGAAATATCTATATTCATCGAACCAAATCTTAGCCACATTGGATATAAGGATTTGTTTTTACGAGCATCTGAATCTTATTTCGATTTAATTAGAAATTAATTCGGAAAAAAATGGGAAAATGATATTTAGAAGCATGAAAATCCTGTCAATCTTTTTGGCATTGAATTGTATATTTTTTCTAAGTATTGTTGCAAAAAATTGAGAAAAAATTTTTCGGGTTAGTTTTTAGCCGAAATCGTGTACTAACCATCAAGGTTTTTGGCTAAAAACGCCTTCCGGAGCCCGACTCAATTTTACATGATTTAGGGCGTAAAGACTCCTTGAAGTATCTATATTCATTTAACCAAATCTCAGCCATATTCGATATAAGGATTTGTTTTTACGAGTAACTGAATCTTGTTTCGATTTAAATAAAAATTAATTCGGAAAAAATGGGAAAACGATAATTAAAAGCGTGAAAATCCCGTCAATCTTTTTGGCATTGAATTATATATTTTTTCTGAGTATTGTTGCAAAAAATTGAGGAAAAAAATTTCCGGTCAATTTTTAGCCGAAATCGTGTACTACCATCACAGTTTTTGGTTAAAAACGCGTTTCGGAGCCCGGCTCAATTTTACATGATTTTGGACGCAAAGACTCCTTGAAATATCTATATTATTCTAACCAAATCTCAGCCAAATTGGATTTAAGGATTTGTTTTTACGAGCATCTTAATCTCGTTACGATTTAAATAGAAATTAATTCGGAAAAAAGTTGGAAAAATAATATTAGAAGCGTGAAAAAACCTTTAATCTTTTTGGCTTTGAATTATATATTTTTTCTGAGTAGCGCGACAAAAAATGGAGGAAAATTTTTTCAGGTCATTTTTACAAAATTTTAGCCGAAATCTTGTATTAACGATCACGTTTTTTTTTGGCTAAAAACGCATGATACGAATGAGATAGATATATCATATATGGATCGTATGGATCTTCAGAAATCCGTTCGAAAGGGCGTGCAACGTTTTGGATTTTGGGTCTGAAGTTCCTGCAGGTGGATCAAATTAAAAAAGCCATAACTTTCAAACCGTAAATCGGTTTGACTATTATAATACCTTTCCGGAGACTGATTTGAACCGACTACATTGTGGTTAAAATTGAGTAAAATCTTCTTGGGTCAGTTTTTAGCCGAAATCGTGTACTAACCATCGCGATTTTTGGCTAAAAACGTGTTCCGTAGCCCGGCTCCATTTTGCATGATTTTGGGCGCAAAGATTCCTTGAAATATCTTTATTCATCTAACCAAATCTCAGTCACATTGGATTTAAGAATTTGCTTTTACGAGCCTCTGAATCTTGTTTCGATTTAATTAGAAATTAATTAGAAAAAAAGTTCGAAAAACGATATTAGAAGCGTAAAAAACCCTTTAATCTTTATGACGTTGAATTATATATTTTTTCTGAGTATTTTGGCAAAAAATAAATGGAGGAAAAACTTCTCTGGTCAATTTTTGCAAAATTTTAGCCGAAATCGTGTACTAACAATTACTTCTTTTTTTCTTTTGGATAAAAACGCATTTTGTAGTCTTGATTAGTTTATAATAATTATGGTCGCAAAGTCTCATTGAAATATCTATCTTCATCGAAACAAATCTCAACCACATTGGATATAAGGATTTGTTTTTACAAGCATCTGAATCTTATTTCGATTTAATTAGCAATTAATTCGGAAAAAAAATGGGAAAACGATATTTAGAAGCATGAAAATCCCGTCAATCTTTTGGGCGTTGAATTATATATTTTTTCTAAGTATTGTTGCAAAGAATTGAGAAAAAAGTTTTCGAGTCAGTTTTTAGCCGAAATCGTATATTAACCATCATGGTTTTTGGCTAAAAAAGCGTTCCGGAGCCCGGCTCAATTTTACATGATTTAGGGTGCAAAGACTCCTTGAAATATCTATATTCATTTAACCAAATCTCAGCCACATTCGATATAAGGATGTGTTTTTACGAGTAACTGAATCTTGTTTCGATTTAAATAGAAATTAATTCAGAAAAAATGGGAAAACGATAATTAGAAGCGTGAAAATCCAGTCAATTTTTGGCATTGAATTATATATTTTTTCTGAGTATTATTACAAAAAATTGAGGAAAAAATTTTCCGGTCAATTTTTAGCCGAAATCGTGTACTAACCATCACGGTTTTTTTTTTGGCAAAAAACGCGTTTCAGAGCCCGGCTCAATTTTATATGATTTTGGGCGCATAGACTCCTTGAAATATCTATATTCATCTAACCAAATCTCAACCACATTCGATATACGGATTTTTTTTTACGAGTAACTGAATCTTGTTCGATTTAATTAGAAATTAATTCGGAAAAATGGGAAAACGATATTTAGAAGCGTGAAAATCCCGTCAATCTTTTTGGCGTTGAATTATATATTTTTTCTGAGTATTGTTGCATAAAATTGAGAAAAAAATTTCCGGAAAGTTTTTAGCCGAAATCGTATACTAACCATCACGGGTTTTTGGCAAAAAACGCGTTTGGAAGCCAGGCTCAATTTTACATGATTTTGGGCGCAAAGACTCCTTGAAATATCTATATTCATCTATTCAAATCTCAACCACATTCGATATAAGGATTTTCTTTTTACGAGTAACTGAATCTTGTTTCGATTTAATTAGAAATTAATTTGGAAAAAATGGGAAAACGATATTTAGAAGCGTGAAAATCCCGTCAATCTTTTTGGCGTTGAATTATATTTTTTTCTGAGTATTGTTGCAAAAAATTTAGAAAAAAATTTTCGGGTCAGTTTTTAGCCGAAAATCGTGTACGTTAATCACAGTTTTTTGGCAAAAAACGCGTTTCGGAGCCCGGCTCAATTTTACATGATTTTGGGCGCAAAGACTCCTTGAAATATCTATATTCATCTAACCAAATCTCAACCACATTCGATATACGGATTTGTTATTATGAGTAACTGAATCTTGTTCGATTTAATTAGAAATTAATTCGGAAAAGGGAAAACGATATTTAGAAGCGTGAGAATCCCTTCAATCTTATTGGCGTTGAATTATTTATATTTTCTGAGTATTTTTGCAAAAAATTGAGAAAAAAATTTTCCGGTTAGTTTTTAGCCGAAATCGTGTACTAACCATCACGGTTTTTTGGCAAAAAACGCGTTTCGGAGCACGACTCAATTTTACATGAGTTTAGGCGCAAAGGCTACTTGAAATATCTATATTCATTTAACCAAATCTCAATCACATTCGATATACGGATTTGTTTTTACGAGTATCTGAATCTTGTTCGATTTGATTAGAAATTAATTAAAAAAATGGAAAACGATATTTAGAAGCGTGAAAATCCCTTCAATCTTTTTGGCATTGAATTATATGTTTTTCTGAATATTGTTGCAAAAAATTGAGAAAAAATTTTCGGGTCAGTTTTTAGTCGAAATCGTGTACTAACCATCACAGTTTTTTGGCAAAAAACGCGTTTCGGAGCCCGACTCAATTTTACATGATTTTGGGCGCAAAGACTCCTTGAAATATCTATATTCATCTAACCAAATCTCAACCACATTCGATATAAGGATTTTCTTTTTAGGAGTAATTGAATCTTGTTTCGATTTAATTAGAAATTAATTTTTTTAAAAAGGGAAAACAATATTTAGAAGCGTGAAAATCCCGTCAATCTTTTTGGCGTTGAATTATATATTTTTTCTGAGTATTTTTGGAAAAATTGAGAAAAAAATTCTCGGGTCAGTTTTTAGCCGAAATCGTGTACTAACCATCACGATTGTTTGGCAGAAAACGCGTTTCAGAGCCCGGCTCAATTTTACATGATTTTGGGCGCAAAGACTCCTTGAAATATCAATATTCATCTAACCAAATCTCAACCACATTCGATATACGGATTTGTTTTTACGAGTAACTGAATCATGTTCGATTTAATTAGAAATTAATTTTTTTTAAAAAGGGAAAACGATATTTAGAAGTGTTAAAATCCCGTCAATCTTTTTGGCATTAAATTATATATTTTTTTCTTGTATTGTTGCAAAAAAATTGAGAAAAAAAATATTTTCGGGTCAGTTTTTAGCCGAAATCGAGTACTAACCATCACAGTTTTTTTTGGAAAAAAACGCGTTTCGGAGCCCTACTCAATTTTAAATGATTTTAGGCGCAAAGACTCCTTGAAATATCTATATTCATCTAACCAAATCTCAACCACATTCGATATACGGATTTTTTTTACGAGTAACTGAATCTTGTTTCGATTTAATTAGAAATTAATTCGGAAAAAATGGGAAAACGATATTCAGAAGCGTGAAAATCCCGTCAATCTTTATTGTTGCAAAAATTTAGAAAAAAATTTTCCGGTCAGTTTTTAGCCGAAATCGTGTACTAACCATCACGGTTTTTTGGTAAAAAACGCGTTTCGGAGCCCGACTCAATTTTACATGAGTTTGGGCGCAAAGACTCCTTG
This sequence comes from Corchorus olitorius, assembly GCA_001974825.2. Lineage (NCBI taxonomy): Eukaryota > Viridiplantae > Streptophyta > Magnoliopsida > Malvales > Malvaceae > Corchorus > Corchorus olitorius. The sequence goes on from AWUE01014579.1 coordinate 50,715, forward strand.
AAATATCTATATTCATCTAACCAAATCTCAACCACATTCGATATAAGGATTTTCTTTTTAGGAGTAATTGAATCTTGTTTCGATTTAATTAGAAATTAATTTGGAAAGAATGGGAAAACGATATTTAGAAGCGTGAAAATCCCGTCAATCTTTTTGGCGTTGAATTATATATTTTTTCTGAGTATTGTTGCAAAAAATTGAGAAAAATAATTTTCGGTCAGTTTTTAGCCGAAATCGTGTACTAACCATCACGGTTTTTTGGCAAAAAACGCGTTTCGGAGCCCGACTCAATTTTACATGATTTTGGGCGCAAAGACTCCTTGAAATATCTATATTCATCTAACCAAATCTCAACCACATTCGATATAAGGATTTTCTTTTTACGAGTAATTGAATCTTGTTTCGATTTAATTAGAAATTAATTTGGAAAAATCGGGAAAACGATATTTAGAAGCGTGAAAATCCCGTCAATCTTTTTGGCGTTGAATTATAAATTTTTTATGAGTATTGTTGCAAAAACTTGAGAAAAAAATTTTCGGGTAAGTTTTTAGCCGAAATCGTGTACTAACCATCACAGTTTTTTGGCAAAAAACGCGTTTCGGAGCCCGACTCAATTTTACATGATTTTGGGCGCAAAGACTCCTTGAAATATCTATATTCATCTAACCAAATCTCAACCACATTCGATATACGGATTTGTTTTTATGAGTAACTGAATCTTGTTTCGATTTAATTAGAAATTAATTTTTTTAAAAAAGGGAAAATGATATTTAGAAGCGTGATAATCCCGTCAATCTTTTTGGTGTTGATTTATATATTTTTTCTGAGTATTGTTGCAAAAAATTGAGAAAAAATTTTTCCGGTCAGTTTTTAGCCGAAATCGTGTACTAACCATCACAGTTGTTTGGCAGAAAAACGCGTTTCGGAGCCCGACTCAATTTTTCATGATTTTGGGCGCAAAGACTCCTTGAAATATCTATATTCATCAAACCAAATCTCAGCCACGTTGGATTTAAGGATTTGTTTTTACGAGCATCTAAATCTTGTTTCGATTTATTAGAAATTAATTCGAAAAAAATTGGAAAAATGATATTAGAAGCGTGAAAAATCTTTAAT
>AWUE01014580.1:0-10874 GCA_001974825.2 Corchorus olitorius
TTTTTCTTTCTGAGTATTGTTGCAAAAAATTTAGAAAAAAAAATTTTCGGGTCAGTTTTTACCCGAAATCGTGTACGTTACAGTTTTTTTGGCAAAAAACGCGTTTCGGAACCCGGCTCAATTTTACATGATTTTGGGCGCAAAAACTCCTTGAAATATCTATATTCATCTAACTATATCTCAACCCCATTCGATATACGGATTTTTTTTTACGAGCAACTGAATCTTGTTTCGATTTAATTAGAAATTAATTCGGAAAAATGGGAAAACGATATTTAGAAGCGTGAAAATCCCGTCAATCTTTTTGGCGTTGAATTATTTATTTTTTCTGAGTATTTTTGCAAAAAAATTGAGAAAAAAATTTTCCGGTAAGTTTTTAGCCGAAATCGTGTACTAACCATCACGGTTTTTTGGCAAAAAACGCGTTTAGGAGCCTGGCTCAATTTTACATGATTTTGGCCGCAAAAACTCCTTGAAATATCTATATTCATCTAACCAAATCTCAACCACATTCGATATAAGGATTTTCTTTTTACGAGTAATTGAATCTTGTTTCGATTTAATTAGAAATTAATTTGGAAAAAATGGGAAAACGATATTTAGAAACGTGAAAATCCCGTCAATCTTTTTGGCGTTGAATAATATCTTTTTCTGAGTATTGTTGCAAAAAATTTAGAAAAAAAATTTTGGGTCAGTTTTTAGCCGAAATCGTGTACGTTAATCACAATTTTTTGGCAAAAAACGCGTTTCGGAGCCCGGCTCAATTTTACATGATTTTGGGCGCAAAGACTCCTTGAAATATCTATATTCATTTAACCAAATCTGGACCACATTCGATATACGGATTTTTTTTTACGAGCAACTGAATCTTGTTTCGATTTTATTAGAAATTAATTCAGAAAAATGGGAAAACGATATTTAGAAGCGTGAGAATCCCGTCAATCTTTTTGGCGTTGAATTATTTATTTTTTTTGAGTAATTTTGCAAAAAATTGAGAAAAAAATTTTCGGGTCAGTTTTTAGCCGAAATCGTGTACTAACCATCACTATTTTTTTGGCAAAAATCGTGTTTCGGAGCCCGGATCAATTTTACATGATTTTGGGCGCAAAGACTCCTTGAAATATCTATATTCATCTAACCAAATCTCAACCACACTCGATATACGGATTGGTTTTTACGAGTAACTGAATCTTTTTTCGATTTAATTAGAAATTAATTAAAAAAAGGGAAAACGATTTTTCGAAGCGTGAAAATCCCTTCAATCTTTTTGGCGTTGAGTTATATATTTTTTCTGAGTATTGTTGCAAAAAATTGAGAAAAAAAATTTCGGGTCAGTTTTTAGTCGAAATTTTGTACTAACCAACACAGTTTTTTGGAAAAAACGCGTTTCAGAGCCCGGCTCAATTTTACATGATTTTGGGCGCAAAGACTCCTTGAAATATCTATATTCATCTAACCAAATCTCAACCACATTCGATATACGGATTTGTTTTTACGAGTAACTGAATCTTGTTCGATTTAATTAGAAATGAATTAAAAAAAAAAGGAAAACGATATTTAGAAGCGTGAAAATCCCTTCAATCTTTTTGGCGTTGAATTATATATTTTTCTGATTATTATTCCAAAAAATTGAGAAAAAAATTTTCCGGTAAGTTTTTAACCGAAATCGTGTACTAACCATCACGGGTTTTTTTTGGCAAAAAACGCGTTTCAGAGCCCGGCTCAATTTTATATGATTTTAGGCGCAAAGACTCCTTGAAATATCTATATTCATTTAACCAAATCTGAACCACATTCGATATACGGATTTTTTTTACGAGCAACTGAATCTTGTTTCGAGTTAATTAGAAATTAATTCGGAAAAATGGGAAAACGATATTTAGAAGCGTGAGAATCCCGTCAATATTATTGGCGTTGAATTATTTATTTTTTCTGAGTATTTTTGCAAAAAATTGACAAAAAAAATTTTCCGGTTAGTTTTTAGCCGAAAATCGTGTACTAACCATCACAGTGTTTTTGGCAAAAATCGCGTTTCGGAATTCGGCTCAATTGTACATGATTTTGGGCGCAAAGACTCCTTGAAATATCTATATTCATCTAACCAAATCTCAACCACATTCGATATAAGGATTTTTTTTTACGAGTAATTGAATCTTGTTTCGATTTAACTAGAAATTAATTCGGAAAAATGGGAAAACGATATTTAGAAGCGTGAAAATCACGTCAATCTTTTTGGGGTTGAATTATATATTTTTTCTGAGTATTGTTGCAAAAGATTGAGAAAAAAATTTTCCGATCAGTTTTAGCCGAAATCATGTACTAACCATCACGGTTTTTTGGCAAAAAACGCGTTTCGAAGCCCGGCTCAATTTTACATGATTTTGGGCACAAAGACTCCTTGAAATATCTATATTCATCTAACTAAATCTCAACCACATTAGATATACGGATTTGTTTTTATGAGTAACTGAATCTTATTCGATTTAATTAGAAATTAATTAAAAAAAAGGGAAAACGATATTTAGAAGCGTGAAAATCCCTTCAATCTTTTTGGCGTTGAATTATATTTTTTTCTGAGTATTGTTGCAAAAAATTTAGAAAAAAATTTCCGGGTTAGTTTTTAGCCGAAAGCGTCATCACAGTTTTTTGGAAAAAACGCGTTTCGAAGCCCGGCTCAATTTTACATGATTTTGGGCGCAAAGACTCCTTGAATTATCTATATTCATCTAACTATATCTCAACCCCATTCGATATAAGGATTTTCTTTTTACGAGTATGATGAACCAAATCTGCAAGTGCACAGAGTCAGTTGAAGTAATAAAATCCTAGAGTAATCCAGGTGTCGAACCCACAGAGAACAATTAATTTCTATTATAATTAATTCTATCAAAGAAGGAAAATTGAGAGTGATCAAAGCAAATTAAACTAAAAATAATGAAATTATAGAAGCAGAGAATTGAATAAGATGTGAAAACAATAATTTAAAGGCTTAGGGCTTCAGGTTTCACCTAATTGGGAAATCAATAATTAACCTATGAATTGAATTGATGCAAAGTTGAAATAGGATTACTCTAAATTACTTATGCGCTCCGTCAAGTCTCCACAGGAATACCTAATTAATCAAATTTACTATCTGTCGATGTAAACCTAATTAACTAGATTCATTAAGAACAAGTAATCGATAATCTATCAAATTAGCCTAAGATTCATGTCTGATCCAGTCTAACCTGTTTGTTTTCCTAGTGCGCAGATTATGCTTCACCCGTCAGTACATGACACAATCCCTAAGATAAACTATATGATGGCCAGGCATATAATTTGTATGAAGAACAAGAAAAACAAATCCAACTTGAAAAGATCAATTCAAAACATAAAATCAAATATTAATCCCCAATTGGCTACACCCTAAACCCTAATTAAGAAATTAGTTACTCATCATCATAAATAAAAACACAAGAATAATTTTATTGAAGAACAGAAACATAAGAGAAAGAGAGAAAAGAAATCTTAGTCTCAATCTCCAAGGAAATCTTCTCTCCAACAAGGAAAATAGTTTTGATGAGCAAAAGGTCCCCAAAATAATCCTAAAAGTCTGTATTTATAGGGATATAAAAAGTCCTAAACTAGTTTGGAGTAATCAGGGGCAAAATCAGAAAATAGGGAAAAATATTAAGAATTTCCGTCAGGCACAACCGGGGGCCCGATTGGGGGTCAAGTGGGCTCCGGTTAGGACAGTGAGTTTGCGCAAATTGTAGGTTTCAACCGGGCCCCCAGTTGAGGGTAATCGGGCTCCCAGTTCGAACAACATGAGGTTTCCGCAAAATTTCATCTTTCTTCATCTTTTTGACGTCCTTCTAGTCCAAATTAGCTTCCAAGTCCTTGATGAAAGTTGTAGAGCCTTGAATCCTCTTTCCATGGGCACTTGAATCGCTTCAAACGGATCTCCGGATTGAAAGTAATGATTTTCTCCCTAAAATCACTCCAAATTAACCTACAAGCTCAAAAACACAAAATGTGAGAAATTATCATAAAAAGCAATGGAAAGTGCAATTTAGATACTCAAAATATAATCTAAATGAGGTCCAAATAGTGTAAATTATTGCACTTATCAGAGTAACTGAATCTTGTTTCGATTTAATTAGAAATTAATTTGGAAAGAATGGGAAAATGATATTTAGAAGCGTGAAAATCCCGTCAATCTTTCTAGTGTTGAATTATATATTTTTTCTGAGTATTGTTGCAAAAAATTGAGAAAAAAATTTTCCGATCAGTTTTTAGCCGAAATCGTGTACTAACCATCACGGATTTTTTGGCAAAAAACGTGTTTCGGAGCCCGGCTCAATTTTACATGAGTTTGGGCGCAAAGGCTCCTTGAAATATCTATATTCATCTAACCAAATCTCAAACACATTCGATATACGGATTTGTTTTTACGAGTAACTGAATCTTGTTTCGATTTAATTAGAAATTAATTTAAAAAAAAGGAAAACGATATTTAGAAGCGTGAAAATCCCGTCAATCTTTTTGGCGTTGAATTATATATTTTTTCTGAGTAGTGTGGCAAAAAAATTGAGGAAAATTTTTCGGGTCAATTTTTGCAAAATTTTATCCGAAATCGTGTACTAACCATCACTTTTTTGGCTAAAAACGCATGATGCAGATGAGATAGATATATCATATATGGATCGTATGGATCTTCTGAAATCCGTTCGAAAGGGCGTGTAACGTTTTCGATTTATGGTCTGAAGTTCCTGCAGGTGGGTCAAATTAAAAAGGCCATAATTTTCAAACTGTAAATCGGTTTGACTAATATAATACAATTCCAGAGACTGATTTGAACCGACTACGTTGTGGTAAAAATTGAGTAAAAATTTTTTAGGTCAGTTTTTAGCTGAAATCGTGTACTAACCATCACGATTTTTGGCTAAAAATGCGTTCCGGAGCCCGGCTCCATTTTGCATGATTTTGAGCGCAAAGATTCCTTGAAATATCTATATTTATCAAACCAATTCTTAGCCACATTAGATTTAAGAATTTGTTTTACGAGCATCTGAATCTTGTTTCGATTTAATTAGAAATTAATTAGGAAAAAAGTTGGGAAAACGATATTAGTAGCGTGAAAATGGGGGAAAACTTTTCGGGTCAATTTTTCGGGTTGAAATTTTAGCCGAAATCGTGTACAAACCATCACGTTTTTTTGGCTCAAAACGCATGATGCGGATGAGATAGATATATTATATATGGATTGTATGGATCGTCAGAAATCCGTTCGAAAGGGCATGTATCGTTTTGGATTTTGGGTCTGAAGTTCCTGCAGGTGTGTCAACTTAAAAAGGCTATAACTTTCAAACCGTAAATCAATTTGACTAATATTATACCTTTCCGAAGATTTGAACCGACTACGTTGTGCCAAAAATTGAGTAAAAATTTTTGGGTCAGTTTTTAGCCGAAATCGTGTATCACGATTTTTTGCTAAAAACACTTTCCAGAACCGGGCTCCATTTTGCATGATTTTGGGCGCAAAGATTCCTTAAAATATTTATCTAACCAAACTCATCTCACCGTTTGATTGCTACAAAAATGATGTGGCAGCATCCTACATATGGACTGCCAGTCTTTTAGTGGACTGGAGAGGAGCCAGATGCTAAGTCATAATACTAATAATAAATTCTAAATAGAGAATAGAGGACAACGACAGAATGATTAGGCAAATAATATCTATTTGGTCCCATATATTATAATGGTCAATCCATTTTCTTAAATCAATTATTGAGTTTCAAATTCGATTATGAAATTCTTCTGTATCAGAACAGTCTAGTACTCTTTCTGAAAGAGATTTATTAAGGATATATCCAAATCTCCCCACAACCACCCCATTGAAGACTAGGGACAAGCGCCGGCCTCCGGGGCATCAGCTAGATTGATGATATCTTTGGAATTTTCAATATGATGTAAATGAAAGGTAGAAGCAGGCAGTCACTAGAAAACTTTAAATCATAACGAAGCAACACCACCATGATGCTGAACATCTTGCAAATATTGTGACTCAATCAAGTGTTCTAACTCTGCCCCCCCCCCCCCCCCCTCCTCCCCAAAAAAAAAAAAAATCGAAGTGCTCTAACTAAAACCAAAAACTCATTTGATCTTTGACAACAAACTTAAGAGTGGCTAGGATCTAGAAGCAGACTCAAGAAAAAAAATATATATCCACCAAAAATCTTTCCAAAGCATTGTCACCTACAGGTTACAGCACATCACTAACATTCGGGACATTTGCTTCTATTGACAAGACTACCTCAATTATTCCACATGCATCATTGCACACTTATATCAGATCTAAGCCTCAGGCCAAGAATTGTATCTTTAGTCATCATACTAGTCTACGAAAATGCCACCCGATGCATAATTTCTCAGCTCCAACAACATCAATTAAAAGCAACCGACACATAAGCCTTATGCAGCTCTGATGATAACATACTAAGCTAGTGCAGAATACAAGAAGAGAATGATCACAGCTTACCAATCACACTCCTTTAGTTAATAATATCGAGTCACGTACAGCAAAAATAAGTCATATACAATATGTTAACCTGCGATGAGTATATGTTCGAAATGGATAAATGTTGCTAGATGCAGATATATTCACATTATGGAATACAAGCATCATCACGAGAATTATTCACAATTTTATAAACAAAACGAATAGTATTCAGTACAATATCCACACAAGGAATGCAAGAAGAATGCACAGGGAAGAACAATATGTAATTATTTTTAATTAGGAAGAAGAAAAACACACAAAGGCATCCATACACTTGCTAGATCAGAAGAATCATCTACCGATACTACTACCAGTTTTCTTTGACAATTTTTGACTTCTCAAGAATGAATTTCCCTTCCTTGTACTTCTGCGTTTCCTCATAAGCCCGCTCATATTTCCAACCCAACACCTCACGACAATCAGAGCAGTAGACATCAGCCACCGTGTGAAGACCAGTCATCAGTTGTCTATCCTCCTTAGGACCAACCATTATGTTCATAGCATGGGAGAATAAAAAGGCTCGACCATGTCTACCCTGAAATTCACTTTTGTAAATGAACCATTGGAACACATATAACTATGCAATGGTTTCAGCAACCTAAACAAACTATCTCATACAAAAAAAAACTAGAGAGTGAGCGAAGTTCGACTTAGTTGAGCCTAATGCAATACATGACTCAGTAGATCAAGATCAAGAGCTAGAGCCTAGAGCCTAGAGTTGAGTTCTTAGACAGATTAAAACTTATAGTCCAAACTCCAAATTATGAAATGAAAATGCATTTGAGCAAACAAGTAAAGGTAGATATATTTGTTCATAAGCAAATTCTACTTTTCCCTTTCATTTTCCTGGTAGCCTCTGAAAGAGATCATCTTTTAATTTATAAATGGAATCAGGACAATAGATACAGCATAGGCGTATAAATGCAGTAAAAATAGCATTATTTAGTTCCCTACCTGAAAAGATTTTGATATAACATCATCATGAAGGGCAACTTGGTTTCTGCAATTGCAGCAACTGTACAACCTTGGCCCAACTATTTCAGCCATTTGACAATTATTTATGAACACTCAACTTGTTCCTATTACCACAAAAATCAAACCATTTGACAAAATCATAAGAAAAAAGAAACAAAACAGAGTTATCATCAATATATGCCCAAAATCAATGAATTACACAATAAAGATAGTAAATTTGACCAAAAACTCACCTTTATATACAGGCACAGCCACCAAACTATACAATATAAACTCCCAATCCACCCTTTTTTGACAAAACCACTGCACCCAAAGCCAAAACAGAGTACTTCAAATGTGAATGAAGAAATACTGATAAGCAAATCCGTGAGGATTTAAGAAAGTAAATTGTGATCTAAGATAAGATATAATAATCGACAAGGAAAATGATTGAGAAGGGACTGATAAAGACAGCACCGGGTGCCATTAAATTCACTGTTAATAAAGGATAAGAGAAGAAATCCGGTTGCACAATAATGAAGGATCAGCTTCAAGAAACGAGTTGAAAGCTAAAAACCCAGTAATTAAATCTTAGCTTTTGAAACAAAAGAAGGAGACTTAAACAGAATGATTAAAACCAAAAACCAAATAAAAGCTCAATTAAAGAAGAAAAGAGCAGGTTCAGAACAAAAAGTGAAAATCATAAACCCTGGTAATTGAGAAAACAAAGCCTAAAAAAAGTAAAAGAGAAAGAAGGTCATGGAAAATACCAGTTACAAGAAGAAAGGTGAAGAAAAGCCCATGATTGCAAATTGCAATGCAATAATGATCAATTGAAGAGATAGGTTAAAGAAGAAGCAAAAAGGATCAAGAAAGAAACGAGAGGCACGTGTTGATTTATTTAAAATATATTTTAATTTTAATTTTTGTTTCATCTAGTGTTCGAACCTGGACAATGTTCCATGCTTGTTTTTGTGTAGATACTTCTCAGAAAGATAGAGAAGAAGGAGAAAGAAACATGTTATATTAGGGATTTCTAATTTCTTCCTTCCTTTCTTTCTGAAACTGTGAAGGAGTTGAGTCGGAGTTTGGTTTGGTGGGGTTTTTCTTTTTCTCTTTTTTTCTGATTAGAAGACGACAAGTTATCGCCTTGGAAGTTTGGGTTTATCAATTGACAGAATTCTCCCTCAAATTACTAATCTGCCATAATATTGTTTCTAATTGTAACTGAAAGATAATAGTAAAGTTAAAAAACTATTAACAGAATTTACATGCGTAACATCATAAGGCTATTCCTCAAATCTATTTTAATGAATGCCAAAAAAGAAAAGAAAAATGATGAAGGCCAACACATCACCTCAGGTGTAGTCTTGTTTTGCCACTTGGAAACGGTGGAACTCGAAACTCGAATCTTTCTTCCATTTCTTCGAGTTTAGTTAAAGGCTTAAAGCCCTACCAGTTGAAATTGACCATGAAGTTAGCTTCTTCATTCTTCCGTATTCTGTATTTTACTTTACAAGCCGACAAGCCTTGCCTTTTGGGCTTAGAACGGTGGAAAGTGGAAATTGTCATTAGTGAGGATGGGCTTCACTGACTTTTGTTTGGGCTTTTTTAGATGTCCAACTGAATATGAGCTAAGGCCCACTTAAACTGGTTAAGGTGTTAGGAACTATTATATTATTATTATTATTATTGATAATTTTTTAAACAAGAAAAAAAAGATTAAACTTGTAATAGATGATTTAAATAGTTTGGCACTTATTATTTATATTTTCGAGTTTGATTCTTGTGCATGAAAAAAATCATTGTTAGGAGAGTTTTATCCTATAATTAGTCAATCCGGCTTGAACAAGATTTACTCGAAAATATTTAAAAAAAAATTATAATTGGTTTCATTCTTTCACATTTTTAATACAAAACAATGCATTAGTCTCAACATAGTAAAACTTTTAAATCATATTAATTCTAGAAAAAAGAGAGAAAAAAAAACTTTGGTAAATTGCAACCATATATATCATCATTCAAAACTTGTATATTTCTCTCTCTATATATACATTTATTATTTTTTGCTAGACATTTTCCTTTGACAAGCATGAGTTTGTTGCTAACTAATCCATCTTTGTGACTAACATTTGTGCTTAGCCCATTATTACTAAATTAAAATTAATCGCCAACCCAAAAAAACATGGAATGTATTCTTAATTTCTTATTAACAACAATCAAAAGCATTTTATGGCAAAAAAAAAAATCAAAAGCATTCATCATTAAAAAGGTGGTATTGTAGTACTAAAACATTGTTCTTTCTTCATCATTTCACTTTTTCTCTCTCTCTCTCTCTTTTTCTTATTTGAGTCCACATCTAGTAAATAAAGTCGATGCATGTATATTAATGTGTGGTTCCATTATTTTGGAAGCAAAATAATAAGTTGAAGGCGGACCCTGTCACGCAATAATTATAAATTTATGGTAGTAGTTTTTTTAATATATATATATATATATATATATTTATAGTAGTTTTTATAGTAAAAGGGCTTTTTTATTCCACTTTTCGGTAGAAAGTAGAAAAACTACAGTGACAATAAGTAATAATTAACTTTGTTTTATAGTTACAAGACACATGACACTCACTACGTGAGTAGTTTTTGACAGTTTTTTTTAATATGTAGTTTTTTTAAATTGATACAAGACAGAGGGCATTCACTACGTGAGTAGTTTTTAAATGGGTAGTTTTTTTAAAATGATATAAATAAAATTTTTATAATTATATTTATCCTCTAATAGGTAGGTTTATTTAAAAAGGGTAGTTTTTTATTTTGTTTTAAATTTTTAAGAACTGAGTTTGTGTCTGAGTTAACTCATGACACAAACTCAGAACTTGACTTTATAAGTAGTATAGATAAGTATCATTGTTGATAGGCCCACCCCCAAGGCCCCAACATCAAATTGGCAATTTTAAAAGTTTCTCTCATTATTTTTAGTGAACTAGTCTTTACTTCCACATGCGTTGCACGTGACCCAAACTCGATAATCCGTCCAATCCAGCTGAACTCGACTTGATCAGAGAAATTAAACGACCGACGAACCTACAAACTCGTAATCCGAATGACCCGAGAAATTAACCCGGATGACCCAAAGATACTATAAACTAAAATTATATTTTATTCAATAAAATCCACATTGTTATAATTTTAACCATTCTAAACTATAATTTTTCAATAATAATTATATTATTGTTATAATTTTATCTATTATGATTAAATTTGCTAAACTTCATTATATGAACAATTATTATATATGAATAAATACTAAATAAGATTATAATTAGTAATTTTTTTTTACATAATGAATAAATAATAATAATTAATTAGTAATTTCTTTG